>LIEC01010777.1:0-29321 GCA_001925005.1 Drosera capensis
TACAATCATTGATATTTATGATAAATTTATAAAAATTATATTTAATAATAATTATATATATATATATATCAAATTTTATATAGTATATATTTGATTAAAAAATTATATTATTGTGTAACGAAGTAGGGAGTATGTTATGAAGAATAAGACAAACGTGTGTCCACTTCGTCAACCCCGTCCACCACCATTTTCTCCGCTAATCAAATCATCATCACCACCACCATTTCTCCACTCCTCACTCCTCCTTCAACCCTCCGCCGAAAATGTCTCTGCTCATCTCTCCCCAAATGTCTCCGCCATTTTCGCCCCGTGTTTCACGCTTCACCGATCACCTCATACTCACCCCATTTCCTTCTTCTTCCCCTCGGTTCAGCTCCTTCAAACGAGGAGGACGTGTTTCTAGGGTTTGCCTTGTGTGTGTTGCATCGGGGAAGATGGGTTGTCGATGAAGAAAATGAATCTGAATCAGTATATGGTGACCCTGGAGAAGCCGCTCGGGATTCGGTTCGCGCTTTAGGTCGATGGCAGCATCTTCGTACATAGTCTCGTCAAAGGGGTAATGTGCTGACATTGACGATCAATTTATTGTTTTTTGATCTTTTTCATATCAGCTGGTTGTTTATGTATGATATGAGAGCGCAGACGTGTCCTCTATGCAGTCTACACGATTATCAATGTGTAGTATGATGACATGATCAAATAAGGCGTGTTATGGGATATAACAATGCTTCATCATGCATAAACATGAATAAATGCAGGTGACATAGCAGAATCTCTGGCGCATGCTTCAAGTACATCATACTAAGCGTAGGATGTGCTAAGCATCTCGATGTGTTGGATGTACTTTTCATTTCCTCACTGGAAAGAAAATAGTTGAATAAAATGGTTGATTGTGAATTGATATACATGGGTAGCATCTAACTAAGCGTTGTTGCATCACCTACAACAAACCAATATAATTACGGAATATAAATATGCATCAAGGTCATGTCTCCCCATATATTGTCAATTGGTTGAAGGAGTGAATTTTTTTTTTTTTTGTTATTGTAGGGGAATGCGGAGAAGTCAATTATAATCATGGTTGGTGATGCGTTGAAGAAGGCAAGTGATTCATCGGGTGGGCAGCTTGTTGAGATAAAGGGCATTGGTGATGCACGGTGTGTGATTTGATTTCGTTGGTTTTCGGTGAGTTTATTGTATTGGTTGTGGAGTGGTTGATAGTTTACTTTGAAGTTGATGTGGGCACTACATGTTTTAGTTCAGGTGGGCGGCAATTGTACTTGAACAATTGTTGGAATATGCATATCCAGTAAATAAACCATAGATGAAATTCTTTCATTTGAAATCAAAACTGGCAGCAGGCATAATATATCGTAGTTGCAGATCTTGATTGCTGCCCATGTGGACAATTTGCCTTTTTGATATAAGTTATGATTTATTGTTAGTGAGGAGATGGTTCGACACTTCATATTTGGACCATCTGGAATGAAATGAGAAATGCAGAAAGTGGATCCTGTCACCCTGCTGGGGGAAACCATAAGCATAGTGTTTCTGTGTTTAAAAATGCACTATTTTTATACTACATTGTGAACAAAAATATTTCGAAACAAGTGTGAATATTTACAGATTGATATTCTTTTTGTAACATTTTCAAGCACTTGGAGTCATGTATCCATCAAAATTTCCTGATTCTGTTGAACAAAAATTGCAGGGCTTGTTTCATCCCTACTTTCAAACTATGTTTCCTACGCTTTTCTGTTCCTCAGGAATGTGCTCAAGGAGAGGACAGGATCCTTCAGCCTGATCCTTGAAAGACCCTTCTCACCTTTCCCTATCCATGAGCTGAATTATGGGAATGAGCTGGATGTGTTGTTTAGTGAGGGTCGTGTTCCTGTAGCCACTTGGAGCAGCTTGATAATCAATTCAATACTGCAAGGACCCAATATTGGGAATTCTGGATTCATTGTGTTCTCACCGAAATTTCTTACTTCAAAAGCATGGAAGCTTCTTAATGATCAAAATGTAGATGGCTGGTTAGTTACATCGAGGGCCACTCTGGCCTTTCCAATTAGCCAACTTGTTTGTATCGTTTCTGAGGAAGAACCTGGCGGTACCGAGTGGGCTCATGGAAACTTCCCTTTAGAGGAATATGTCAAGGCATTTGAGCGATCCAAAGGAGAACTATACTATAACCATTTTCTTGGTATGAGATACAGTAAGGTTTGAGTTTCAGCTTGCTTTATACAACAACATTATCACCCTTTGATCTCTTTCAAAAGATATTTGTTCTGATCTATTCAAATTTGGTATCTCTATAGGTTGGTTCAGTAGTTTGTGATCCCTTTCTTTCAGAATACTGCACGTCAGAAAATGAATTATTGCGCTGATTCCTCTGAGATCATTTCCATATGTGAACTTGTAGAAGGAGCACATTTTTATCATTAGAGCCATTTGTTTCTCCACATTGTAGAGCTTTGAACACTGAAATTGAGATAGTAGAATTAGCTAAGTTGTAGGAGTTTTCAGGTCTTGGATCATCATATAGCGACTCTTAACACTCTTTAGGTTAGTGGAGGCTACTCATTCCTGAAGTCGTTCTGGCTAATGATATAATGCGTGTACTCCAAATAACTAAGAAATAAGGAGTATCCACATAGAAAAGACGTGAGCAGGTTCACCTGGGACTAAAGCTTTGCTGGCCATGGGATCTAGCATTCATAGACTGGAATTCGTAGGTTCTATGGTGTGTGGAATCCTTCCTGTGACATTATTTTTTCGTTGTTTTTGTTTTAATTACAGTGTTCAATTTCTAAGTTGTTGAGTCAACTCTTCCAAAAGCTCTGGATTAAAGTTTGAGTGCCCGCAATGGCATTTATATCGTATCAACCCTCAAGCAGAAACCCAATTAGGGTTGAAGGGTTGAAGCATGGAAAATACGGTTGCCCAACATCAAGTGTCTAAAGCACCACAAACCACAAAAGAACATGACAAATGGAGATTGCAGTATACTGTGATCATATCATATGGCACACATAATCTAATACCATGTTGTCGAGTCAATTTTTACCAAAAGCTTGGAAGGCTGTAGTGACATTTGTATCTTAACGCAAGTAACTTAAAATTAGCAACATTACTTTTGTTTCTTCTTCCTTTTGATCCAATGTCACTCATAGTTTATGTAAGTCACAGTTGATTGGTGCATTTCTTTATATCAGTTCTTTATAGTCTAATTCATATTTACTCTTTTGTTTACTTAAGATTCAGTGGATTGCATCCATAGCCTCATTTTTAGCTGATCTTACCTTTCTTCTTTAACATGTCAGATCACTGAGCAACTATATGTGGGTTCATGTATACAAACAGAAGCTGATGTGGAAAGATTGTCAAACCATGTGGTAAGTAAAATTTTATAAATACAGGCCCTGGAGCTATATGCTAACGATTGATATGTCACACTGTAGTGAACTTAAGTATGAAACGCATCAGATCCATTTTACTGCCGAGAAACTTGACTGATTGATGGTTGAACTCTTTGCATTGCAAAATGTCTTTACCATGTGATGTGAAGTACTTATGTTGCCCTTAATCTCCTTTTGATTCATAAGGTCATTGTACTGGCAAGTGACAACATATTGTATTGGTATTTGCATGAATGGACACATTTCATAAACACAGAGTAATGTGTGTCACTTGTCCTAAGAGCTATAGTTTCCATTAAATGTCAAAGGGTGAGATCTTGATAGGTCTTGAAGTTGTGTTCCGTTTGTCGATGTTTTTCATTTTCAACTCATATTTTAAACCTCTCTGGTAGCTTTAGATGATTCCAATAATAGTCTTCCGCTCATTATGTTTCATTGAGATGATATTCGTATTGAGATTACTGATCGATGATTTACATCTTGCGCATAGTTGAGAACTATGTGTTGATTTGGAACAAAGAAAGTATCTGTTCTGTTTTAAGCGAGTGAGCTTTCGGTTTCCTGAAAACAAACCAGATTATGAATGAAAATTAAGGAGTTTTAAGCTTCATAGAAGTCGAGAAGAAATGAGACCAGATTTTTAGTTGTTCACTGAACCTGGACTAGGGAGTAGTCTCTTGATTTCTGATGGGAAGTTTGGACTAGGAATCCTCACGATTAGTTACACGAATACACTTGAGGCCTGTTTGGCTTTGTCGCTGGAAAAACATAAAACAGGAATGAGAAACAGTAAAACAGAAGTAGAAGCTAAGTACTCAAAACCAAAAATAATGGTTGATTTAAATGGGATCTAAGGACAAAAACTATAAACCTCTGTTTCTTGTCTCCCATTTGCCTTTGGCTAGAAAAGCTGTTATGGTTGATTTACTTGGGAGTCTAGAAAAACCAAGCCTCCATCACATGTTTTCCGTTTTCTTTGTATATTATTGTGTTTTTGCCTTGAATGTTTCTCTCTTAATGACGAGCGGTAAGACATAGCAAAGGATGAGCACTTAGTTATGTCAGCCTTGTAACCATGTCTCTGCACTTGCTGGAGACTATAGAAAATGTACTTCTATGCTCCTCTATGTTATGCCTTCCTTTTGCTTGTATCAGGGAGTTACTGCTGTGCTTAATTTCCAGAGTGAAACTGAAGCCAACAACTGGGGAATTGATGCCAATCTAATCAAAGAGTCGTGCCAAAAGTTCAATATTCTAATGATCAATTATCCTATAAGGTGACTTCCGGTTTCCGGAGTAGATGCTTATTCACCCTTCTCCTTCACGATAGCAAGAATATGTTATTAATTTATAACCAGGAGGTTATTCATAAGAAAATGATATGCTATATATTGTCCAGATCTGGACCCTCCTTGCAGTTTGATTCTCAGAGATTACTTTTCTGTCTCGGAAATAGAACTCGTGATCCTCTTGCTCCGGTTGACTTTTTCTAGAGTCGGTTAAAGGAAAAGAGACATGGCTTCCCCAACCGAAAGAGATGAGAGGGGAAATGTTTAACAATGTTATCGCTGCTGGTGATACTGCCAGCATCAGGCCTTCTGTTTCACAACACCAGAAGGCAAGTCTATGAAAATGATTCTCTCATCATGTGTTTTTGCTTATTTCAGCACAAATATGCATTATTTTTTTAATCTAATTCACATTTTTCCTTTGAATTATCATGCTCCTGTCATTAAATTTTTCTTTGGTTGTTAAGTTTCAAGTTTCAACTAGCCAACAACACAACTCAATTCAGCCAGCTGATGATCTGTAAGAACATTAATAGGTTACCATAAGTCACAACTCGATGTAGTTTTGTCATTTGTACATTGTTGTTATTAAAGAGACTCATGTCTTTTTGACCCAAAAAAAAAAAAAAAAAGAGACTAATGTGTTTACATTCACCATGATGCTTCACTAGAAGAGTTATTGATGTTGCTATATCAAGTCATATAGTGGGATTTGTTATTCATATGAGTTCCTTTTCCCCCTCAAATGGATATGAATATAAAAGGTTTGACATTATTGCGATTTTCTGCCTTAACCATTATTTCATTTGTTATTCATATCAAGTTATATAGTGGGATTTGTTGTTATTCATATGCTTCACTTTGTCCTGCATCAATCATCTAGAGAAAGATTTTTCGTATGAAGTTAGACCTGCATACCTCGTATGCTAATGGTCATTAATTGAGTCAGTTATATCATTGTTGAAGATTGTTGGGTTTTTTTTTTTCTTTTTTACTCTGTAAAACCTGGTCATATTGTTTGCATGGGCTTGTGTTGTACTGCTTCAAACGAAGGCCCATGCTGTAATTATCTACATTCCACGGGTTGTGCTTATTAAAGCTGCTATCGTCTTTGTCCCGAAGTATACAACAACACCGACCCAATTTTTTCGTCTAAAACAAGGTCTGGGAAAGACGAGATTTACGTAGTCTTGCCCCTGAAGTGAACACAAGAGAAACTCTTTTCCTGAAGAAAGAAAGAAATAAATACTTCTTGTTTTTAAGTAGTGAAATAAAGAATGAAAAAAGGGCCAAATAAATAATGACTCCTTTTTTAAGTAGTGCTTGTCAAATACTCCTTTCTGCTTATGATGCTGTATCTTTTTCCCTCTTTGGAAGAAGTAGTGCTTGTCTAATTTTCCTTTCTTCGCCTTTGGTGACTTCTTCAATTATCGCCTTGGGATGTCTTACTATACGTAGAGACTTGGTAACTTGAGAGCAGTGTACTAAAATTCTTAGCAATGCCATTTCTTACTGTCCAAAGCATGTGGTTCCTTTTCGTATCATATGGATTACCTGAAAGCCTGCTTCTTGGCCTTTCTTCGATGTGTGAGTTCCCTTCAAAGGACTCTAATTGTATTGTTTTGATTTTAGGATGTGAACATTGTGAAGGTGATAGAGAGACCCCTCACGGAAAACGAGAGGTTTATGCTTGCTAAGGCAGGCCGCTGCATTGCGTTCTCGGTTTGTCCGATCAGATTATCTCCCAAGTAGGTGCTGCTTCCAAAACCCTGTAGTACAACGTGACATGGCAACTACTCGTGGCTGTGGAACGAAGGATCTGTTTGGATGCAAATTGAGGCTGAATTGAACTGATAACCTGGGAGGAACTGTGTTCGTTTTTTTGTTTTTGGTCTCTTTTCCTCCAAGGAACAGAATGAGGAAGATTGATCGATCAATTATTAAACTAATAGATTGTATGTCTCTTGCAGAGGGGAATTGAGAAGTGGCTCTGTATGGTGTGATTTTAAAAAATTAGTGTATACTTATTCAAAATGAGAAACCGCTAACGCTCAGTGGCCTCAGCCCATCTGGAATTCTTTCTTTAAACATAAAGGGAACTTGTGCTCATCTTGAGATTCTGCGGAATGTGTTTTGCTGTTTCTTATTCATTTAACTGGCCATCATCTCTCTGCGAATCCTCGATCAGCACATATGCTTGGTGGCAGTTTTGTTCTTAGCTTCTTAAGTTAATGCATTGTGGATCATGCAATGTATTTTTTCAAGTGCATGACAGAGTTACATATATTAACCACTCAAAAGTTTCATACAGCTCTGTAGCGGCGACTATTAGTGGTGAATAAAGCTCACGTAGTCTTGGTTCATATGAGTGCAGTATTTACATACTGAGGTAACAGTATAACTATCGAAATATAACATGGCCTATGATTGACCTTGTATCATAGACAATATATATCTAATATCGGCGTTGGCTTGCGATATGGTATATATCCCAAGCGTACAATTGTCGATGGTGACTCATCAGAGTCTTGAGTTTAGTACTAAAGCAACCACATATTCTTCCATTTCAAAAGGTCTTGTACTTGAATCTTTGACCATTCCGCGACCAAAGCAATCGGCTTTACCCCAGGTATAAAGTTCGGTGAGTACAATGCCCAATATGAAGCGAGTCATTCACTTTTTGGTTTCAGAAAAAGCTCTAAACTGTGATGCAGCACCAGAGAGTTACACAAAGATCATATTAACTGAATAATAACTGTCGCTCTTTTTTCCTATTAACAGTACTCACAGAAGGCCAGGGAGCATTCTAACTAGGAACAGCGACAAAAACGCTAATGCTGGTCAGATCTGGTTCACCGTTCAGCTATGTTTACGCCTTTTTTTTTTTTTATCAGGCCGAGCTTGCCATGAAGGGTATGCAATCACTAAGTCAGCTTGGTACCGCCAACAGCAAGCCACATGCATTATGCACAATGTTTGAGCTTTCATGCATAAATGCAGTAACAACAACAGGTGAAGTGGGGGATCATCCCCACCCTACATGATAAGCCGCTCAACCAACTCCTCCAAAAAGAGGAGAGGTCAAGGAATCAAAACCTGTTGAATGTGTCGCTAAATTACAGCGATAACTTTCAACGTGGAACTTCTGTCATGATTGAGTGACCGTACAGGCTTGACAAAGGAACTGCTGTTAAACACGATGGACGGACGTGCAGCAGGACCAAAAAGGATGAGACTTGACATCGTTCCTTTCTTGGCTATTATCTTCTTCCGCAAAGTTTTTTCACACCGAATCCAAGGAGCCCCCCGCACCAGTCAAAAAAGCGAGCTCTTTCCTTTTTTGACATTCGAGACTGATCTCTCTGTCGCCATCTTTCTGTTGGTGTATGTGTGCGCATGTGTGCGTGCAGAAGTGGGTACATGCCATTATTCAGAACATACGGTGATAACGAAACTGGAGAGATGGCCTCACAGAATCTCTCCGGCTCACTAAGAACCTTATCTTCTCTCTTTCGTTTTTGCTTTAAGCCAAAAGCATATTTCAGACACTGAGAAAAGAAGGAAAGTCCATCCGAAAACATTAAATTATGTACTAAACCAGATGAGCTTGGGAACTTCTGTGAGGTCCTTTTCCCATTGCGGCGCCGTCCACCTTGGGAGGAGATTATGTACCTTTGATCCGTTGCGGACTCAAGTGAGAATCAAATCTGTCAAGATACGGCATGTATGATGATCAAGAGGTTGTTTGACTGATCGAAAATCAGTTCCACTCATGTGGCAACACGAATCCTGAACTTATCACAATCAGCAGCAAAATCTCACAGGTTAACATCAAGAAATGCTTTCTTGACCATTGGAGTTCATAGGCCAGAAAGCCACATGATCCACGGGCGATTCCTTTGGACATTGGAGATTGGTGATCAGTGCAAGGAGGTTGATCTACCACGTGTCATGGTTGTCAAAGATCTAGGCAGAAAAACTGAAAGTGTCTGATATACCTAAATAGTCCTACTTTGATATGTCATTATTGACGGCTAGACTGACTGCTCATGATAAGAATTGTTCAGGAACCAACTCAATCAAAAATATGAGCTGGCCAACCACAAACCAAGTGTCAAACAACCAAATATGAAACAATGAACAAAGGGGCGATGCAGGATTTGAACTTGTGGTCTTGAAGTCACACCTCCTATGATATCTTATCGAGGAATCAGTTCTATCAAAAGTTTGAATGGATGACAGATGGACCACAATGTCTTCTATCTAAACAAAGAATAATAGATAAACCCAGACAAACTTACTTTACATTACAAGATCAGCTGGTATCTCTGCAAGAAAGAGTACGATGGCATTTAATTTATTTTGTAAATATACAGGATCAATTTCACGGGCCTTCTAACATAAGTTCGAGCACGAGAAAGAGTTCTTCATCAAATATACGATATAAGGGCAAGTCCAGATTCAACGGACACGAGTTCATATCCTGCTATCTCCCAAGGAGGCGATGAAATTCGAGTTTTGAACGCGAAGGGAGTAACACATATGAATATCAAAACAAGCGGAAGGCTTGAAACATAACTGCAAACTGAGTGTGCAAAGCAACTGTAATTTGGAAACACAGAACACGATTAAACAACTTAGGTAGCTTAGTTTGAGAAGGGGAAGAACCACTCAGGCTAGTCGAACACAATTATCGTCATGCAGTGAATGTGCCTTGAACATGCACGGCAGGAAAGCTGTAATGCGATAGATATGGTGACATTCTGACAACACTTATCTGAGAGGTACCTGAGTTTTCCGGATTTCAGTAGAATAATGAAGGTAATGCAAGTATCTGAAGCTCACCAACAGATGCAAAAAGAGCATACTGGCCCTTCAGGAATATATCCAACATCCAAGTGGGGAACTTTTTCACCACCTCCCTCATCGGAAAAAAAGATGACGCAAAGTATGTCAACTGTCTGTACGTTCCCGACCTCTATAAAAACCGCACTGGTGTTGATCTACCCACTCACACGACAAATTTCTTAGTATCCTGCGACTAAGTTGCTCTTTACTACTGAGAGCCATCATGGACTACAGAGTCGAGTCGTCTGAAACTTCCAGGTATTTGCTTCTTCTCTTGAAGCAACATTTTGAATACTTAGAATCACTTCTTACTAGCATTACCATATATCATGGTAAGACATCTTACAGAAGTTGTACTTTTCCTGTAAACAGGAACAAATGCGCAGCATGCTTCAGGCAGTTCAATCGGATGGAGCACCTAGTAGATCACATGAGAACGTCTTTCCACTCAGTCCATGAACCCATTTGTGGGATATGCAGAAAGCGCTGCAGATCATTTGAATCATTGAGAGAACATCTTATTGGTACTTTTTCCCTTTTTTTTTTTTTTTTTTTTTTTTGTTTGGAAGGGTGTTCGACTTAGACGATCAACATATAGTTTCTGACTTGACAGTTTCGTTTGTCAAAGGGCCGCTTCCCAAAGTGGAATGCAACAGGGTTTTCAATAACCGAGGATGCAGCCTTTGCCTTAGCATCCTTGATAGTCCTAATGCGCTAAGGGCACACAGAAGAGGGTGCCAACAATCCAACACTAGCAATGTACCGTCTCCTAATTAAACTTCAGATTCATCTGATTCTGTGTCCGAATAACATAGATATAATGACATGGTATATATTTTTAGGCACTAATATACCGCATGGAAAACTTGGGAATTCATGATGATTTGCGGATTGACAGCGGTCGAGGAAGAGGCCCACAGGCGGTGGCTCTAGCGTGCACAATGGTTGGTGGTGGCAGTGATGGTTCCGTGGATCTCTGCGCGAGAGTTTGCCTGGTTGATGAACATGAGAATATCATCTTCCATGCTTATGTCAAACCTAATACTACAATAACCAACTACAGGTAACCATTTAAGTGTTCGAAAACAGTAGATACAGCATTTTGCTTTAAGTTGGCACAGATTTAACTACTAATCATTGTCTAGAACATGAAAACAGCTTTCTATCCTTTCTTTGAATACTGGTCTTGGCTTCTCTTATATATCATGTGGCTCATATACCACGTAGGTTTGAAACGACTGGAATAAGAGCGGAGCACCTAAGAGATGCTATGCCGCTAAGACAAGCTCAAAGGAAAGTTCAAGATTTCATGTGCAATGGAGAACTGGTGTGGAAGATTCGTGCAACAGGAAAATCGAGGATTCTTGCAGGACATGGACTGGATCATATCCTTGAGTGCATGGGAATGGAATATCCGACAGTAATGATCAGGTACATGACATAATCAAGCTTATAGGGCCTAGTTTCTTAAAAAAATGGTCCATATGATAAAATGTATCATGAGGTTGGCAAATTTCTGACAGAGATACAGCTAAATATCCTCCGCTGATGAAAACGAGCAAGCAGAGCAACTCACTTGAGTACCTCACCCAAGCATACCTCGGGCAAGTATCTTGTTTTTCGATGGCTCTTTTTTTTTTTCTTGCCTTATCGATCCTCTGCCAGTTCGCTGACATTGGACTTTTGACTTTATAGGTATGACATTCATAACGGGATACAAGATTTGTATGAAGATTGCGTGGCGACAATGAGGCTTTACATCAGGATGAGGACCCAAAATCATACAGCAGAAAGCTATCCACAAGCTAGTGACCCGCAAAACCGCAACAACTTTGCATCCTGGAGAGAAAGTGAGCTTCAGAATATGACTCCTGATGAACTGTTCGAGATTTCGCGGTCTGACTTTTACTGTTGGTGCTTGGACTCGAAAGGATATGCCTAGAAAGGTGCTTGCAGATCGGGACATATGAGACTGCTGCAACAACAGCTGATTCATGACTCTCTAGGACAAGTATGCTGAGCTCATTAATCCCCTGTTGCTGTCTTAAAATGACTATGATGATATCTACTCTGCGTGTAACGATATCAAACAAGTTCCGATCATGTTAACTATGAATAAGTAAAACCTATGTTTTTCCTAAAAGAAATGTTCCATGCGCTTTAGTTCTTTGACCATGCTATTCGATTCGCTCAGTGAACGTGACAACATGCATGAAAGCATGCATGATAATAAATAAGAAACTGCTGATTATATAAAAACAAAAAAACTGAGTCGAAACGACTGCAATCTACCCTGAGCTTTACCTAACATTGCGAACTAGTTTCCAATTCTAGAGAAATTAACAGCTGAAGATGATCAAGTCAAGTTTCATGGTTCACATCGGGGATCCCACTCCCCATACCTGAACTCGAAACCCACCTGATCGAGTTTTATAATCCTAAATCTAAACCCAACCCGATTGGGTACCGGGATATCCGCAGATTACCCAAACCCGAAAATTCAAAGGGTTTGTGGGTTCGGGTACCCCAACCCATTGATGCCAAGCTAATCAAAATTGTGATTGAAAGGAAAATCGGCAACAAACTGATAGTCTTCCTCCAACCTAGGAGGGCCTAAAGTTCTCTGATTTCTAAAGTTCAAACAACAAAACTGAATAACAAAATGACACCTAGGAGGGCCTATTGATCTCCAACAAACTCTGAAAACAACAAAGAACTAAAACGGCCCTCGACTAATTTTGTAAAAACAAAAAAAAATAATCAAAATAGGGTATAAACGAACTCGAAATGCACAAAACTGGATCACATCAGCAGCGAAACTACTGATTTTGTTTCCTCACGCCGTTCTGCTTCAGGCGATCGAATTTCATGTCATTTTGAGCACATCAGCATATATCGCCAAATAACTAACCCGGGGTCGGTCTTGCATTATCCTCCCCTTCTAGAAAGATTCGCCCTCGAATCTAACTCTTTGCTGTCCAGCTCAATATCCTCCCCACCAGTGCGTTACGGTGATAAATCTGCAACATTGAAAGTCTCTCAGACTTTAATCCTCCAGAAAAATCGATTGTAACGCTCCGACCTCCACGTGCGATGACACATGGATGTTATGTCGTCACGGACCTAATCCATGACAAGCCCAAATAACCCGAATGGATTTAGAGATATAGAAATCAAGGAACAATTGAATGCAATCAAAACCGCTCACAAGAGAGAAGACTTGTCGTTACTCTGTGCACAATCTCCGGATCCTCGTTAGGGAAGTTACTGATTTAGTGCAATTAGCTATAATGAGGAAGTGCACATAGTAAGGAAGATCTAGATCTCTCTATTGATGTATATTTATAGGGCTGTAACTATTGTGCTGAAGATGCATATTCAATCAATATACAAAATACATCTTCAAATGGTATCAGAGCTTGAAAGCACCTCTGAGCAATCGATCCAAAACATGGCTCAAACCACAAATACCATAACAAGCACTCTTCCAGCTGGGCTAATCTCCATTAATGCAGCAGCTGAAATACTCGTGAAGCTCAAAGCTTCCAATTTCACTTCCTGGCGTGCTCAGTGTTCCAGACACTTCTAATTGGATATGACCTACTTGGTTATGTAGAAGGCACAGAAACGTGTCCATCAACCTCATCCGCGTCTGCAGCAGACGGGAACATGTGGGTTCGTCAAGATCAATTGTTGTTGCATGCAATCTTGGCGTCTGTCTTGGAGCAGATTTTACCTTTGATTTCAGGGGCAAAAAAAAAAAAAAAAAAAAAAAGCGTCCCGTGAAACATGAAACAAACTAATTAGTCTCTATGCAAATAAATCAAGATCAAGTGTTATGCAGCTCAAATATCGCTTATCCATAATTCATCGCAATACGCGTACTGTCTTAGATTATCTTCATGAATTGAAGTTAATTGCTGATGAACTTGCAAATATTGATACACCATTAACAGATGATGATTTGGTCCTCCATGCCTTGCGTGGTCTTGGATCAGAATTCAAAGAAATTGCTGCTGTCATGAGAGCTCGGGAAAATCCAATTTTCTTTGAGGAAATGCATGACAAACTTGCTGCTTATGAAGTGTATCTTCAACAAGAGGAGACCACTCTCGACAATCACTTTCCAGCAACTGTACAATACACTGACAAGTAGAAGACTAGCTCCAACAATGTTTCCCATGGGCGGAACAATCGTGGTTCCAATTATGCTCCTCGCACCAACCAGCAGCTCCAGAAGTCTCAAGGACAGAATGACCGTCGTCCCACCAACAATCGCTCGGTGTGTCAATTCTGTGACAAGCCCCGACACACAGCTAAAACATGCTACATTATCTGTTGGGAGCGGGTTCCTTCCTATGCTACAGTATCTTCAGGGGTGGGAGACCGAGCATCTCTTCCTATGCTACAGTATCTCCAACGGTTGGAGATCGAGCATCCCGTGGTTTTTTCCCTTTGTTGGGTTTTCGACGTAAAAATCTTTGTGTCATCTTGATTTTATCTTCGTTAGTTTAAGGATTGATGTTCCGCAATTTTATCCAATCCTACCAATATCCATGGACGTCCTAAGGCTGAACCAGTTGCGAGCCACAGCTTATGGGGTGACGGACTCTTCTAACCGAAGAAATATGGCATCACCATGGCTCATTGATTCTGGAGCATCACATCATGTGACAAAGGATCCTGCCCACTTATCGCTTCTCTCGGAGTATGATGGCCCTGATGAGATCCAGATCGGTAATGGTACAGGTTTCAAAATCACACATACATGCTCGACTATACTCTTTACTCCTAAAAATTGTGCACCGTGATATCACTTACCCAAAATTTAATCTCTGTTTCTCAATTTTATCACCAAGAAAATACCTCCATTGAGTTTTTTGACTCGTTCTTTTTGGTGAAGGATCGACAAACGGGGGCGTGACACTACTCCGCGACAATCATAAAAATGGGGTGTGCTGGCTGTCTTCCTCCCTCGAACCCTCCTCGAAACCTATGGCATTTGTTGGCGAGCGAGCAGTGCGATTTGCTTGGCATAGGCGTCTTGTTCATCCGTCTTCCTCCACTCTCAATCATCTTGTTAGAATATTCACTTTACCAATAAATGCAATGTCTAGCAGTAAGTCTACTCATCACTGTGATTCATGTCGTGTTCATAAAAGCCACAAGCTTTCCTTTGGGACCTCTACACCACTGATTCACCTTTGGCTCTAAATTTACACTGGCGTTTGGGGTCCTTCCCCTTTCATGGATCCAAATACTATGTCATTTTTGTAGATCACTTTACCAGGTATGTATAGCTTTACCAAGTTGAAAAGATAATATAAAAATATTAGAAGATAAAAAAAAAAATTGAATGAATAATTTGAATTAAAAATGAAGATGTTTGGGATAAGATAAGAAACATGTTGGTATGATTGGAATTGAAAAGATATTTATATATATTAATTTAAAAATAAATTTTTATTTTAAAGTTTTTTTAATATTGAATTCAATATTGATCTTATTTTGAAGATCTTAATTAATAGAATTCAAATATGTATTTATTATTTATACTTGATTTATATATTAAAAATTATTTTCGATTTTAATTTAAATGAGAGCATATGTGTCAAGGACATTTTGGTAAACAAAAAGGTGGGCCCGGGGGTAATTCGGGGGTGTGCGTATCAATTTCTTAACTTGTAGCTTATCACGACCGTTAAATCATAAATGATAGGAGTACTAATTTTCTTTCTCTGGCACGATTTTAATTTTATTGTTTAAAATCATATTATTTTTGTTTCATAACAAAAAAAATCGTAATTTTAATTTGAATTAACGATAAAATTATTTAAGATACGAATCGTATACGAAATGATGAAATATTATTTTATATAAAATTATAATAAAATATTAATGATAATTTAAATATTTTTTTTATATCGAATAGCGAAGTTTTTGAAAATATGTATTAAATAATATAATAATTATATAATATTATTATTTTTTATGAAGCGTTAGGCTATTTTGACCATTTGCCAGCGTGTCGTTAATTACCAGATAAAGGACAATGTAGTTCCAAAGAATTAATTTGTCATAATTCTCTAAGAACCTTAATCATTGGCTCACTTGATAATTGATCCCTAATGTGTAGCTGGACTTGCTTAACGACGAGAAATTCGATGCATTATCTCATTCAATCAACAAAGTGATTATTGTATTTCTAGTTTGGTACAAATGTACAATAAGATTAAGACATGTAGCTTGGGCCAATCAAAGGTGATTTTGCCACATAATTAAAGTAGTTTTGTGCATTATAACTCACTGTGATGTAATTACAATGTACTAGACCGGTAAATTGACTCTTACACAAAACCAAATTTCAAAGATGAATGTTAGCTCATATGAAGTCATGAAATAGAAAATATATTGATCTACTAAACTAATGTGCTGATCTACTAAAATATATTGATCTACCAAACTAATTAAATATTATATTTAATTAGTTTGACCAACATTATACAAGCGGTCAAACACTCAAAATTTTGCAAATGTGAAGTTGATCTCGCTATGCATAAGGAGAAATCAATTTATAAATATGCATAATTGACAAAATTATATTCTTCAATTACCCTTATTTTTCAAGGGTATTTGAGCCCAAGTTGTGAGTTAGAACATATTATACAAGTAGGATCATACTTAACCAATATACTCAAACTCTGTCATAATTTCTATAAAATAATAACCTGACTTATCAAAATAAGCACAATGGTGTTTATATATGAATCAATAACATCATATTTAATCAAATGATCAACTTAATGCCTGGCCTAATCAAATCATGCACCTTGTCTTCTACAACAATAATCTCACAATTACTAGTCCCTCCCATGTTTGATCAAGGAATCCACTAATCATACGGGACGGTGTAAGAATAATGTGACAAAACAAATTCAAAGCAAACGATATGGATATGGATATGTGAAGAGGAAAACTCAATGTCTTCTCCGATTTTAATGTTTCGAATCTCTTAAACAGTGAAAATAAAACAAGGATTAAAAAATCCTTAAATAACTAATAAATCCTAAATATTTGAAATTACTGACAATACCATCAATAAAATCCTAAAAAAAAGTCTAAAAAAAGTCCGAAATGTATCCATAGTTTTGGTCAAAGATGATGAGTTTTGATCCGTTCGCCATTTCATATGGATCGATCAAATTGTGTCACGTTCTAATACCGTGGTATTTAATTTCTAAAAAGTCTAGCCCGCCAACCTAAGTAACATTGTCGACGTCCGTGCATCACAGGATCATGAATTCTCAAAAAAGTCGAGACTCAAAAGGGATGAAAAGTTGTACGTTCAGAATTATGGAACAAGAAGAAAGATGACTTTTGCCTGACTATTCACTAACCCTGCAGTAACCTATGCTGTATTACAAGACCTTATCATTTTACATTTGGAACCACAACATGAACTGATTATAGGGTTAACAATGCATCATAAAAACAAGCCTAGTGCATGACGATCATGCTCAATTATACACTTTATGCAATTGCATCAAAAAAATTTTAGCCGTAGCTTCAAAACAATTCACATGATCACATCTATGAGGTCCAGAATAGTACAATATACATAAGCTCACCCGACCTTGAAAAATCCATAAATTCCATTAAATAAAATATAGTATTTCATACAATACCACGTGTTGTGATATGACAGTGACAGAAGGAAGGAGAAAAAACAGAGGCAATCTGTTAGGTTTTATTTTTAAATGGACTTTTTTACAAATAAAAATAGTTAATTTTCAAATTAAATCTTTTCTTAAAATCTAAAGAGAAAAGACGCCATGCGTATGTCACATGATAAGACACATGATGTCTTTATTGTGCCCAAAGACACAGGTTGTCCTTAAAATAAAGACGCAAGGCGTTTTTATTGTGCCCAAAAACGCAGAACGTCTTTGATTCATTAGGAAAACAAAAACAAACCCACACCCACATCGCACACACAGAAAGGTTTCACCCCTCTCCCTCCAATAAATAGCCCTTTATCTCCTCAATCTTCTTCACAATTTAAAACAATTAAAAATTTAATTTAAGTTTGAAATTTTAGTTGAAAATTTTTGTTGGAATTCTCCGGCCAAGTTTTGTTGCAAAGTTCCGACGAAATTGCGACAAAGGTTTTATGATTAATTTCAGTTAAGGAAAGCCTAAAACTTTTTATTTTGTGCTTTAATTTGCCTAATTAAATGATATTAATTTAGAAAATAATTAGTTAAAAAATAATTAGGTAATCTATATTTAGGAAAAAATAGGAAAAAATAGTAGTTAGTTAATAATAATTTAGGAAATAATTAGAAAAATAATTAATATTAATTTAGAAAGTTAGGGAATTAGGTGATTTTGATTAAATTATCCTTTTATTTTTTGTTTTTAGGAAATAATTAGAAAAATAACAATCAATTAATATTAATTTAGGAAGTTAGTGAATTAGGTGATTTAGATGAAATTATTTTGTTCCTCCTATTGTATGTTATTTTTTTAGTGCAAGAATGTTTACTAAATGTTACGATTTTCCTATAATTTAAATATGTAACATTGTTTAAAATAACAGTTGATAATAATAATTTTGGAAATAATTAAAAATATTAACAATTAGTTGAGATTAGTTTCATATGTTATTGGATTAATGCATTGTGTTGTTGTCACATGCAATTTTGAATTTCTCAATCGTTAGGTTTGAAAATGATATAGGTATTTGTTCTCCCCACATTATATGTTATTTTGTTAATACAAGGATATTTACTAAATATTACGAAGTTATGAAATTTAAATATGTAAATTTTTTTAAAATAATAGTTAAGTAATGTGAATTTAGGAAATAATTAGAAATATTAATAATTAGTTGAGATTAGTTTCATACGTTATTGGATTAGTGTATCGTGTTGTTGTTGTCACGTGCAATTATGAATTCTCAATCTTTATGGTTTGAAAATGATATAGGTATTAGTTCCCCCACATTGTATGTTATTGTGTTAGTGCAAGGATGTTTACTAAATAATAGGTTATACTGTTTAAAATAATAGTTAGTTAATACTAATTTAGGAAATAATTAAAAATATTAACAATTAGTTGAGATTAGTTTCCTATGTTATTGGATTAGTACATCGTGTTATTGCCACATGCAATTTTGAATTCTCAATCTTTATGGTTTGAAAATGATATAGGCATGATATTTCAATAATTTCTATTTTTTTGTTCTTGATATACACGATGCACGAAAATCAACGGTGACTATCAGTTTCAAGGGGAATCAAAAATCCTTCTGAACTTTACGCTTGATTGGGGATTGTCAAATTATGCAAAGGACATCTGTGACAAAGGTAGTGTGGGCTGGGAACCTTCCCAGATCAGCATCTCGGCTAAATTGCCTCAAACTCCGGGCACGTCACATATATTCCAGTTCAAGGATGATGTGTTATTGTAAACATCATACTCTAGAACGTCCAATATTGTTGTGCGATGTGGTTCGTGAAGCACAATGTTCTTGACGTCCTGACACATTCAGCTTTTTCAGTACATTCTCAGTAATGTGTTCCAGCATAGTCTCAACCATCTTTGCCATGGAAGCGGCTTGCGATGAAGATGATTATGATCTTGCTGTTGACCTTTCTATCATCCCTGTTCATGTAGCATTGGAAGAAACTGCTTGGATGTAATACAACGGGAACGACTATTTCTCGAACTTTGATGATGACGCGGATAGCGAAGACGAGGCTGATGTACAAGGAGAGCATAATACAATGGAAGATGCAAAATGTCAATGACCCTACTAGTTCTGACAATGAGGATGACAATGATGATGAGGATCACATACCAGCAGAAGATGGTAAGGTTCAGGATGATTATGATCGTGTGCAACATGCTGACGGTGATAACATTGTTGTTGCTTCTCCAACTCTAGGACAGAGCCATCCGGTTTCAGTGTACATTGATGTGAGCTGGATACCAAAAGTAATCAGCAGTAAGTAGCTTCTTAAATTGTTGGTGATGAACGGATTCTTGCCTTGTCTCATTCTTAGGTAGGGCATGGAGTTTGATTGTAAGAAGAATTGCTTACTCCATATAGCATATTCAACCATTCGTCATGGTGTTGAATACCGTATGTTGACATCAAAGAGAGTGATAATTGATTTGAGGTGCAAGCAGTGGAAGAATGATTAGTCACGTAGCTACAAATGGCATCTCAGAGCCATGAAGCCAAAAGGTAACAACAGAAGGAGGATCAACAAAATTATTTAGGTTTACACTTGCAACACATAAAATTTTGAAGATGATCATGCGCAGCTATCTTTGCAGTTCGTTGCGGATCACATTCAGAATGTCGTATGCATTGATATCTCCTTGAAAGTGAAGGTCATCCGGATGATGATACATGGGAATTATTATCGTACGATCAATTATAAGAAAGCATGACTTGCCAAACAGAAAGGTATTGTAGATCTTTTAGATAATTGGGATAAATCTTTCGCGGTGCTTCCCAAGTTTTTGGATGCCGTGAAGCTAGCCATCCCTAGTTCGGTAGTATTCTATCGTTATACGTCGATAAATATTCACATTTATCGGTGGTTCAATGCTGTTTTTGGGGCTTTCAAACCCTCAATCGAAGGATGAAATCATTGTTGCCTCGTAATCAGCGTTGATGCTACTTTCCTCAAAGGGAAGTACCATGGCACCATGTATATTGCAGTGGGCTATGATGCTAATGCTCATCTCTTCCCTATTCCTTTTGCAGTGCGGGGGAAAGAGTCTTTCGAGACATGATCTTGGTTCTTCAAAGGTCTTAGACAGTTTAGCCCAATTCTTGAATCTAAGTTGAAGAATTGAATTGATAAAGAATACATGCAGCTCTTAATCATTTCAATATTAATATTGTGTAGATGGTGGACAACAGATCATATATTTGTATCATTTCTGATTGTCATGCTGGTATTCTGAGGGTGATGTGCGAGTTGGAGCATTGGTCAGAACCCAATGCATGTCATCGTGTATGTGCTCGTCACTTTCCCATCAATTTTGATAAGCTCATGAGTTCCAAAACCTGAGGAAACAAGTTGAAGACGCTCTGTTACGAGCAAAAAATGACCAATTGGGAAGCCGAGATGAACAAAATATAGTATAAGAGTCAAAGGGCATACAATTGGATAATTGATGCATGTGATGCTGAGAAATGGTCGTTGGCTCATGACGGGGGGGGGATAGTATCATGACAACCAACCAATCAGAGATGTTTAATTTTGTCCTCAAGGATTGTTGATATGTCCCTATTACTGCATTGGTACAATTCATATTCTAGTGCTCTAATTTCTATTTCACATATCGAAGGATAAAGTGTGAGCTAGAAATCGCTGAGGGGTTGGTGGTGAGCCTTTTAGTTCTATATCATTTCTAGAGTAAGAAGAACAATGTGCACATTCATGTTGTCACTATTTTCCACCACGATCATGGGAGTTTCGAGGTGAAGACTGGTCATTTGTGGAACGAACCAATCACCAAAGGTAACCACATCCACGAGGTTAACTTCTTGGATCACACTTATACTTGTAGGAAATAACAGGCTTATCACTATCCTTGCAGCTACGCCATGAAGTATTGTATGTAGTTTCATGTAGATCCAATTCCATACGTTAAAGATTGCTACAAAATGACCACTTATCTCAGTACTTGGACACCGTAGTTCAAGGTTGTTCATGATCCGAGTGCCTGGCCACCCTACGAAGGTCTCATCATCATGCCTTGGTTAGAAACGAAGAGGAATAGGGGCAGACCATGGACACATCATATCCATAATAAGATGGATGTTCGACGTGCCTGGGGGGACATCCGTTGTCATCAGTGTAAGCAAGTTAGGCATAATGCACGCAGTTGTCCCAACAGAGCCAGTAGTTCTAGTTCTTCATGGCCTAGGTACAAAAACTGGTGACAGCCAGGCCATAACTGTCAGAATTGCCCAAACGAAACTCCTGTTCAATCGCCACCTATTGCTCCACCCGTTGAGGGTGAGCTTGGTCCCTTCCGAATAAGACTACCTAATAACTCTAGAAAAGGAATTTTGAGGCCGAGCATCACTCGTCTCGAACTTATAGGGAGATCGTTCCATCGCCTATTTTAGATTCATCTGTAGCATTTATGTTTTCAATGAATAAGGTTGCTCTTCTTTGTTGAGAGAACTTGATAACCCGTCTACCTATATCAATTCGTCATCTCGTTATATTTAATATTGTCATGTGATTATTTAATTATATGCCATCGCAAATAAGGTTACCCATGACGCATCGAAGACCACAGGGCGATGTGGAGTAGTCTACCGATACACAGGCCACAGGTCTATTCGTAGACCAGCGATTCTTCGAGGCAACGATAATAGTGCTCCAGCGCCACCGAAAGAGGAGGGCGAGATTATTGACGATGTCGGCGTGACGGGTCCATTAGTCAGTACGAAACTAACTCATCAGCCACAGCATAGATCATTGGTCATATGGAGATGAGATATTGAAATCTTATTTCCTTGACTTTGATCGATATAGAAGTTCTGTATAACTTATAAATAGTATAATTTTCTTTTATTATTTTTGTTTTACTTTCGTTTTACATGACATCACTCATGAGACCCACACCGGAGGGTATTGGATCGACTTGTGTCAGCCGAAGTAGGATTTCGATGGTTCCTCAAGATAATGGAGATACCCATCGATCATTCGTTGATAACAACATTAGTGGAGACGTGGAGATATAAGTCATACACGTTCCATCTGCGATCTGGGGAGCATGCAGTGACGCTGGGGGCTGTAGCGTTATTGCTAGGTTTTCGTAACTATGGGACGCCGATCATCGTTCCTACTGAAGACGACTATTACACCTTATGTGGTCAGCTTCTAGGATTGACTCCTAGTGGCTGTCACAGGTCATACTGTACTATTTTTTGGCTTCGCACTTACTTCAGAGAGTTACCAGCTGATGCAGTGGAGCTAACAGTTGTTAGATTTGCGAGAACATATATTTTTTACTTGATTGGATCTCAGGTCTTTCCAGATGGCACCAGGAGGAGGTGCCACTCATGTGGTGTCATGTGCTTGATCGCTGGGGTTAGATCTACAGCTATTCTTTGGGCTCCGCCATTTTTTCCTTTTTATATAGGACCCTCTATCGTTGTTCCGAGGCGACTACATCTGAGGATGGTTATATTAGACCGAGGTTCGGTGGTTGCATTATTCTTCTACAACTTTGGGCATAGGAAAGGATTCCGATGAAGAGGCCGAGCGAGATTGCAAATCCACCTTACAGGTAACTACTTAATGTTATTTTGATAAGATATATTTTTTTCAATATCATTATGGTTGTTTGATTCGAAAAGGTTTTTTTGTTCATGTAAAGGTGGTTCGGAATAAAGGATAAATACCTTATTCTCGATAGGACCTCTACTGTTAGGCATTTTCGCTTAATGTTGGATCAGTATCCGACGATCGAGTTCATTTGGGAGCCATATACTGATGAGAGATTACAGGACATGCCTGAGGACTTTATGGAAGAGAAAAACAGAGCCATTTGGTTTTCTCATGTTCCGTTCATCCACTTTGCTATAGTTGAGTATTACATGTCTTTTCGTACGGCATGATAGTTTCATTGGATCCAAATAATTCCACAAGGCCATAGCATGCATGACGTCACCAGACATGGGCGAGGTAGGGATTTTGATTGGTTCTGTCATCATCAGACTAAGGGCGGACCTTCCACTACCCAAGGCTACCTTCTATGGTATTATCATATCACTCGACAGCGTATATGTCATCCCAAGATTCATCACATTGGTATCATCAGAGGCCTATTTCGTGCTGTTACTAGTATTCGTGATCTTATCCGGAGGTCATTGCATGGAGCAGATTCTCGAGAGCTTCGAGATATATTTCAGCAGATAGGAGAGATAGCTCGTCGGAGGATGGGCTGAAGCATTATTTTTATGCAGAGGTTGGATTGTTGATGATGAGCCAGCTTAGCGCACGGACGACGAACAGGGCCATACCTGCCTTTCTGTTCATGAAAAAAAATATCATGCAGGAGTCTTCGATCAGCACTATTAGTTTAGAGTTGATCATGATCATGGCGAGGCTTATGATGAGGCTACAAATCCATACGATGTCGATGATGATGTTGCAGATCCTGACGATGATGACCATTCTGATGATTTATCTCCAAGACATCGTGCACCACCAGATAGGTTCACTCCTATCTATCAAACAAACATTAAAAAAATGCATTAACGGTCAAGATGAACAATTATAAATGAAACCTACATTAATCTTTCTCTTTTTAATATGTAATCCGATATTATGTATTAAGAGCGTGTTGTATTATGTCTTATGTATTATCGTTTCATACATCATCTTTACGTATCTCTATCATTTTATTTATCATTTTCACTCTATTTATTGAAAAACTACATCTTAATGTTACCATGTACTCGAAGAATAATCAAAGTTTTAGATTCACCAGCATGGGATGCTTTTACTGGCACATCCCAAATAGTTTCACTAGTAGGGGATGCTTTCATTAGCTTGGTATGCTTTCACTAGCATGAGATTTTTTTATTAGCTTTTATCATCCGCCATTAGTTAGGATAACTTACCATTCACCTAACATTAAACCCTCAACAACTACCATTTAACATCTATCATTAAATAGCTACCATTCATTTTTTGTCCTCTATAAAAGGTCTGGACTCATCCATCTCTATCGTCATCTCATCATTCATCAAACACTTGCTCAATACTCTTTCACCTTCCTAGCTTTTTTCATCAAACACAATCCTCATTTTACAGAAATATGAGCTTCATCACGATAGAGATTAAACTGCACGTAAGAGGCACTTGGTTGTCCGATCTGACCATGGGAGAAATCTCATGATTCGTTGGACAACTAAAAATATTTGAGATGCGCTTACTAAAGGATTCTTAAGCGCAATTGGTGATCAGGATTCAAGCAGAAGATAAAGCAAACAAAGTGAACTCCATAATGGAAATCATGTACGCGAACGAGGATTCTCTCGGTCTGAATGACATTCAGATCGATTCTGAAAAAAAATTGGTTCTACCTTTGTTATTGTCATTCAATGGGTCAACCGGCCGAACTTTATGCTACGCAGCGTGATTACAAGACGGGAGAGATGTACCGGAGTTCAAGATTCTGTAGGAAAATTGTCAATGCATGACATACACAAATTGGAGCTGGAGGGGTTTAAACCGTATGATATTACGGATAATGAGTACTCAACTTGGCGTTAGATAGTCGTATAACTGTATGAGACCGACATCAACAACCGCGAAACTCTTGCATCATTGGCGATGAATCTCAGAACCAATCATGAAGCTTCGAGCTCAGGTACGAGTTCTGAGAAAATCGTTATTCATCTCTATTATGGAGGAGATTAAAACACAGTAGCGAGAGGCACAAAACCTGACTGATTTTTTACGATGGTAAACTGACTTATATAACGTTAAGTGTATATGAGTCTTTTCAATTCATAAAAAATTACATTCCTTTCCTAGAGTATGATCCTGCAGCGTAAAAAAGAACATGCCCAGATCCAATGATCTCTTACATCTATAAAAATACCATCACAAATCGTTGAAAATATCAAACGATTATGACAGATGAGATGTTGGGAGAAATTCTTCAGGAGGACATGGAAGACGGAATAAATCCAATAGTCTTAGTTCGTAAATATGAATTAGTTTAATTAAGATCTGCGAAAGTTGTTGTATTATTTAATTGGTTATGTGTTGTCTCTTATCTTATCAATGTCTTATCATCGGTAAGACTATGTGTATGTTTGAGATATTTATAATGAATAAAAAATATATTTATTTTAATTATCAATGTTATATTAATTGATAAAAAAAATATAACAATGTTATTATCTAACTATGTGGGTGTAGGTTTGCTTTGGTTTTCCTAGTGAACCAAAGGCATCCTACGTCTTCTACTGAATTAATGGCGTATTTTAAAGACGTTATGTGTTTTTGGACAAAATAAAGACGTCATGCGCAAGATGTTTTCTCTCTCTAAATTTTAAGAAAATATCTAATTTAAAAATTAAATTATTTATGAGGAATTTTATTTATAAAAAAATGTAATTAAGGAAAAAAAAACCAAAGGAGAAAAGTCAAATGGGATCGAATAGAAATGAAAGTTAATGCACTCACGCACTTACATGTGGGGATCTGTTCTGCTATGTGCAAGACAATTCTTTGCTTCCAAGGACACAGATTTGATCGTGTAGTGCTATAGTACTATTGGCAGAGCAAAGGCACACATAACTATAAATACACTACAAAAAATAATTCACACGTACAAAAAAGACCGCTATTGACCGGCAGAAATACATGTCGATTCCATGTAGAACAAATGAACAATGTTTGAGTTAAAATTTTGAGCCGTTTTCTTTCTATTCCTTTCATCTCAAAATAAATATCACAGATTGATCGATACGAAATTTTATGAATGTGTTGAATTTTTATGAAATTTGATGAAAAAAAATATTTTTTTTAAAGATTGTAGGATTTAGTGTAACAATTATGAGATAAGATAATGCATATACTGTAGATGAGTTTGATTGATTTTATATTTTTTTAGATAAAAAATTTTCAAATAAGATATATTAAATTATTATGAAACATTAAAAAAAATTATATTTATTCTTGAAAGGAGGGAATAATTAACATGGACATGAGAGCCCTAAACCCTAAAGATAATAGAGTATTCTTGTGCCATAGTAGGCATGGTAAGTCAAGGAGGACAGGCTTATAGTAACTAACATTTATTTTAACGTATAATCAAATATTCGATATTATTTGAGGATATCAAATTTCAATACTTTTATATCATAATAAAAAAAGATTGAATATCTCATTCTTTTCAAATAATATATTTGACGAAATTATTTGAGTTGTTGTTTTTCTTTTAATATATTAGGCATGATCATGACATAATGAAGATCAAACCTCAACCAAAATCGATAGGCAAACTCTTCTAATCTAGTCTTGGGCACCAAACTAGAACAAAAAAGAAGCACATACCTAGATGGGGCCTTTAGTAATAAGTACTACTAGCAAACTATACTTCACTTGACTAGCTAGTGCTTTGGTAGAGAAAACTTGGAGAAATGTGATGGGTTGAAGACTTTGAGAAAATCAACCAGCAGCAGCATGCATTTGACTCCTGACAAAACACATGCATAAACTTGTATCAGTGACTACTACAGTTTACAAAGAAAAGAAAACCTTGTGTGTGGAAGCAGCAAATCGGAGTGGGCAAATGGTGGGCTGTTGCTTCAGACATAAAAGCTATAAAAAAAAAAAAAAAAAAAAAAAAAAAAAAAAAAAAAAACACCGACCCCCTAATCCCCTGAAATACGCCAAAACCTGCAAACAGATTAGAAGGGTTTTTAGCGGACGCTTTTGCACTTCACTTTGACCGGGGAAAAACATTATAACTCACTTTGTAAAAAAAAATTGATTGTTTCCTAAATTTAAAGTAAAACAAACAACAGTTTATGGTGTGAAGGATTTAATCTTCATTGTTTATTTTTAAATTTAATCATATGAATAATAATAAATATATAAATAAAAAAATTATTTATTATAAATAATAATATATCTAGGTTACATGGACATGGATCACTCTCTGTGATCTGTTTTATGCTTATTGGCTATGAGCTTAATATATTTACCATATGTAGCTTTTGTCTCATCCCGAGAAATCTAATAAGATAAAGTTTCGCCCCTTAAAATGATAAGGTTAAACTATTATAATTTGGATGACTATGAGTAATCATTAAAGCACACCCGCGCTTAAAGATCCTTCGTTGTCCGATATTTTGTTTTAGAAGAGGAAGATCTCCTTCAATCTTTGAATCTTCTTGTTAACTATTTTAAGGGAAAAAAAGATTTCTTGATCGCGATGAGTTATACGAGTATCAAGGTACGTGTTTCCCCTCTCTTTTTGCCATAATATATTTCTAACATGTGCTTCATTTACCACCCACACGCCAAATATGTAAAACTACTTTGTGAAAAAACCCAAAATCAGTCAAATTAGTTTTGTTGATCGTTTCTTTGTAGTCTCTTTAAAATTGACTTTGTTTGCATAAAAAGCAGTCAAATAAATATAAAAATGATAATTGAGATGACGGGATCGTATTGTATTGTATTGTGAAATATGTGGTTTGGATTTTTTGTCTTGCACCATTTAATTTATAGGTTTTTACATGATACAAATATAATCTGATCTCTAGGAAATTGGGCTAGGAAGATATAAAAAATATCTTTACATCTCATCATAAATTTTTGTTATGCTAGGATCCTAATCCTCAAGATTATCTCCTAACTTTCTTTATCTATCATTATTATCTTATCTTTACAATGATTATAAGATGGTCATTATTTTTGTGATTGATAGTCTATTTATTTCATGAATTTTCTTGATTTATCAATGACTATCTAAAGTGAATTTTTGTATATACTCTCGAAAACACACTTGATGGCTTATTTGTTTGTGAGAATTATTTATTGGTGTCATTTTTAGAAGTTATTACAAAAGGTGATATGGGGCTTTTAAATTTATCAATTGGTTCTCTTTTAAAAAAATAAAAATAATCATCTTCTTTTCACATCCACCCTTGCTCTATATTAGAAAAGTTTACAAACCCTCATTTCAGAAAAACAGTCTACAAACCCTAATTATCTCTATTTATTTTCATGGAGTTACATGATTTGCCAATAACTACTATAAAAAAAATATTCTCAATCATCCTCAAGGGGAAAATTTGCAACCATTGGGTACTCTCTACTTGATAATATTGAGAATATAATATCCATTGAATTTGATAATTCAAAATAATATATACATATATATATAGCTACTTTTCTTATAATCATTTGCTTTTGAGATGGAATCCCAAAGGTCTAACGACATAACAACATGAACCATCATCAATATTATACAATAAATCTTAAAATTTTCTTTCATCCTTTTGTTTTGTGAGTCCAAATTCTGATATGTAAGTTCATGTGTTAATGAAGATAAGACAAACCTTAATTTTAATGCTTCTACGAACAATTGAGATATCATTCGTTGCGTTTCATATTGGTTGCAAGATATTTGTTCGACCCAAAAAGATTGCTAGATTTCCTTACCCGGAAAGTTTTTCACAACAAAAAGATCAAATCAACTTCACTATCGCTATTAGACATAGGGGTAATTGGATCCAGTATACGGAAATTAAACACAAAAAAGAAAAAAAGAAGAATCAATATCAAAGTGCTGCAATCATTTTTGGGCGAAATCAGGGCCAGTTGGGACGGGGTGAAAGAAATCCTTCGCTTATGATTGATTGATACGGATAGATTATAGTTTATTGTATTTTTAATAATTGGGTTAATGTTTGTACGATAAAATATAATAATATGTTACGGAACAATCTTCATCATTTATTTTTTAAAAAAATTAAATCAAATTAGATCTATCATTAATGATAAAGATTACTCCGCAACACTTATTTGACTACCTCTCACAGTATAAATTTTTTTTCCTTAATTTGATATTTAATAAAAAAACAACTTAAAATATTTTGTTTGATCAAAGATATTTGATTTTTCCATTTTAAAAAAATACTGTTTCAAAATTATACTTTTTTATTATTAATCCCAAAAATATGTCTCTCGTT
>LIEC01010778.1:0-138384 GCA_001925005.1 Drosera capensis
ACTGGGTCGTCTTCAACCTCCGAATTTCCTCCTTTTTCTTTTTCAAAATTTCAGAAAACTTTGAAAAAACATAACGTCTTCGTTTTAGGTCCGATTTTGACGTGGTTTGATTCGTTGGATTCCTCTCGACGAGGGGTATCTCGTGATGTGATCAAAACTTGATCTTGACAGATCGATTTCCGGCCGTGAACAGTAACTTCCGGCAAGAACTCCGAAAATACTCGCAACTTGGCTCTGATACCACTTGTTAAGAATTTTGATCACAAATAAAGGAAGAAAAGTATTCTATTGATGAATAGAATTGAGATTTTACAAATCCCTCAAAAAACTTTCTAAACCGATGCAATCATCGGAGGTAGACACTTTGTATTGTGTTTGATCCCTTTGCTTCTGGAGGATGGGATAATTTTTCAGGCTCAACCCCTTCCCCTTTTATAGTGATGAAGGTAGGAAATGTGAAAGAACTAAAAACGTGTTTTTGGTTTTTACCGGCCACTATTCACATGTGCACCGGCCACATGTTCACCGGCCACTGTTCACACATGCACCGGCCAAGCATTTGGCTGGACCTATCACTCGCATCATCCCATCACCATCACCATCACCACCGTCCACCGTCCACCGTCCGGCACCTCTTCCACTTTCCTCACCGGACTCCATTGCAACATCGCCGGACTGCTCCTCTTCCTGTTTCGACACCGGAATCCATATTCGACCAATTCTGTTCCCTCTACTGCTCTCGGCCGAGCGTTGTTGCACCGCCGGCATTGGTTGGTGCTATGTGGTGGTCATGGAGAGAGGGCTGTCCCCTTTGCGATTTGCTTTGTACCGTTTGGTGCGTTTTGTAATCGATCAAACATAATTTATGTTTTTGTTTTTTCTTAGAAAAATACACTGATCTTTTGTATTTTAGTATTTTAGTTCAAAAATACTTAAATCATCAAATTTTTTAATATATTATGTTTTTATTGTCCCTTCATTTTTTGGATTATTTGTCTATTTTCAAATTTCATTAAATTATGTGCATATCAATAAATATATAAGGAGGATAAGTTTAAAATTTTCATGTTTTGTAAACCACATTTTAAAAACATGTTTAATATTTTAAATAACAAATTGGTCTTTTCGTTTTATAATAAATAAAACATTCTGATTAAGTGTATTTGTCGATGTAAAATTTTATTCGTATCATGAGACAATCAAATATCATTTTTTTTTAAATTATCTTGAAAGATTAAGCAATTTAACTTTGTATCAACGATGTAATATTTTTATATTGTTAAGATGGAAAAAATTCCATAAGATGTGTGTTAAATAACGAAGAAGAAAAAAATAAATCAAATTACATTTATTTGGGACGAATCGAATATCATATATTATTGTTTGGTTATTGTGTAAAGGTTCATTACTTAAGTTTCTTTATACTACTACACATTACATGACGAGAGAATAATATTGATCAAAATGATGTTACATATTTATTTGATTTTCTCGGATGAGTGTCTTACTTTTTTCGTTTTAATATAGATATATTTTAATATTTTAACTATGTATATATGTTGATGTGAATTTGGCTTGCGACCTGATACGATTAAATATCATATTTCACAAAAATGAATTTTTACATATAACCACTTCATATCTTAAGTATTTATAACAAATCTTCATATTTATAAAAACACTAGTGAAATCATATGAAAATTTTAAAAATACTATTCAAATTATATGAATATTTTAAAAACACTACTCAAATCGGATGATATTTTCAAAATAATTTTTATCATTAGTAAAATCGTTATCTTAAAAGATTTTTTATTTTAACTTTCTGTTGTCCAATCTACATAATTTTTTCATTCTTTTATATTAAAACCTATTATTTTCACATTATTTCTTCTTTTTTGTCAATTTTTTAATTTCTTAAATATTAATTATCTTATTAAATTTATCTAATTCGATCACTCAAATCATAATGATCATTTTTTTTATAAAGATGAAAATATTAAATAAGGAAAAAAATTAAAAAATTATTAAAGATAGTGGACTCACTAACGACAACGGATATTACGTTATTTTCATATGATTTGGGTAATATTTTTATAAATATAAAGATTTGATTATATGAAAAATCCCTTCGCAAAAAAAATATTATAAAATAATAATAACTATTCAAGTTATATATTTCGACCTTAGTTAGTGTTGTAACTTTGTCTTATTGTTAAATCAAAAAATAAAACTATTTAAAATATATTTTTAATAATATAAAAAATAAAATATTATATATATGTTGAGATAGATGGAATGTAATATAGAAATAAATTAAGTTTATAAGTTAACATTATTTTATGAAGCATATCCTAGTATCCTTTCATCTCAAATCAAAACTGATTACATATATTGAGGTAATTTATGATGTAGATATCAAAAACTATTTGATGTAATAATTTGACGATACTGTTTTTGCAAACATTGTAGTATGTATGGACTGATTACAATTCGACAAATGATTATAAGGGATAAGAGGATAAGACTATATTCGACAAATGTAGTATGTATGCACCCCTTTTGCTTCACCATGGATAAACCTCGACCGAGTCACGCTTTATCCATCTCCGCTCTCTCTGCAAGCAAACAGACAAACGGCTGAGCCACCACCTCCAGCAAACAGATCACCGCCACGTAACCCCAATCCACCACGCTCCCCTAAACCCAACCACACACCCCTTAATTAACCACGGTTAATCAAAACGACTGGCCCATTTTCCAAGGCAGCCATTTCTCCACTTTTCATCACCAATAACAATACTCTCATCGTCTCCGCGCTCTCTCAGTGCAGTTTGCAGCAGCCATGGCGTGGCCGGTGGTCGACGAGGAGTACCGGAAACAGATCGACAAGGCTCACCGCCTCCTCCGCGGTCTCATCTCTAGCCGTAACTGCGCTCCCATCATCCTCCGCTTAGCGTATGTTTCTCGAATCATCTCTTCGTTCTACTCCGATTCGTTTATGTTTTCGAATCTCGATCTCGATGCGTTGGGTGATTGTGCGGTGTGATTGTGTTATGTGATGGTGTGATGGGATTCTGTTTGGTGATAGTGCTGTGTCGTGTAGTGTGATTGTGTTGTTTGATTTTCGTGTTGTGTGTTTGTGCTGTTTGACTGCGGTGTTGTGTTGTGTGATTGAGTTGTTTGATAGTGTTGTGTGATTGAATTGTGTGATTGAGTTGTTTGATTGTGTTGTGTGATTGCGGTGTGGTGTTGTGTTGTGGTGATTCTGTTTTGCGATGTGTTGTGTGATGGTGTTGTGTTGATATGTGTGCAGGTGGCACGATGCTGGGACGTATGATGTGAGGACGAAGACTGGTGGACCGAATGGATCGATTAGGAGTGAGGAGGAGTATAGTCATGGTTCGAATGCTGGATTGAAGAAGGCGATTGATTGGTGTGGTGAGATTTGTTTGATGTTTCTATGCTTGATTAGAGTCTGTCTTGTGCTGAGTTTTTTGGTGTTTGAATGCTGTTATCGTTTTGATGAGGACTGAAGATGAAGTGTAAAATTAGACTTGGAATCAGTAGATTGTAGTATGTCATTGGCGTTCGGTCTACTGAGTTAGTGCTGAGACTGAGCGTATCTGAGAACGTGTTGGTAACTGGTGTTTGGTAGTGTAGGTTGTTGAAGGAAGAAAATGGGGGGTAATATTCGATATTAAGAGAGCCTGCTACCTTTGGTTCTGTCACATTGATCTGTACATCGGGCAACTATATTTTGTCGTTTTTTGTTCTCGTGAAGTACTTTTTTTTTTTTTACATATTTAATGGTTGTAATGCTTGAGGTGTTCAAATAGCCTTGTTGATCAAGCTTCTCAGCTTAATCTGCAAGAAATTGCATGAAGGGAAATAGTATTCAAACTGTATTTTGTCATCGGTATTGTATATGTAATATGTTAATGGGTGGTGGACTTCGAATGAGTAGATCACAGTATCTAATAGGTGTATTGTGTTAGTGTTGGCAGTATGTGTTGGTGTTATACTGTAGGTTGTGTAGGGAGAAAATATGGGATGAATCTTGAACTGCTGAGTGCCTGTTGCCTTTGGATCCATCAGATTGAGCTATCTGGTGCAGCAGCATATTGCTGTTGTTTTGTTATGTTGTATTACATTTCCTAGATTTATTCAGTGTTCGGAATGCTTGAGGAGCTTGCATGGTAATGCTGAGCAAGTTTCTCAGCCCTGCCTATGAAATATTGCATGAAAGAAAAGGATATTCAAAATTGTATTTCTTCATTAGTATTGTATATGCACATAGGTGGTGGACTGGCATCGGCTTTGTCCTTATTGTCACTTGTCCATGCATGAAATTGATTTCAAGCATTTCCCAAGTTATTATGGCCGGAAGAGCTAGTAAAGACAGATGATTCATTTTGCCATTTCCTTGATAAAACTATCATGGCATTGAACGAGAGTGTCTTTTGTGTTGATTTATGTGCTGAGAGCCAGGTTTGGTCAGTACTGATAGTTCTTAAGTTTCATGTGACAGATTCTGTATAAGGTAGATAAATGATCCTTATTGTCACTTGTCCATGCATGAAATTGATTTCAAGCATTTCCTAAGTTTTTATGGCCGGAAGAGCTAGCAAAGACGGATGATTCATTTTGCCATTTCCTTGATAAAACTGTCATGGCATTGAACGAGTGTCTTTTGTGTTGATTTATGTGCTGGGAGCCAGGTTTGGTCAGTACTGATAGTTCTTCAGTTTCATGTGGCAGATTCTGTATAAAGTAGATAAATAATACAAACACATTATTTTGGACTTACCTGTAGATATTTCATTCTTAGAAACATTGATGTTTAGCACCCCATCTGTTATGTAGTCTTCTGAAGGAATTTTTTCCCCCCAGAGGAAGTGAAAGCTAAAACTCCGAAGATTACATATGCTGACCTGTATCAGGTAACTTTAAAGTTCCATGTCTAAGGATTTCGGCATCCTCTCCCTCCTTTTCTTTCCTCTGTACTTTGTCTTTATCGGAAGCTTTTTCCTATTCAGGTCAATCTATTTGTTCATAGTTTGACATGATGATATTTCTAGACTGGTGAAGTTAAGCAGACTGCAATGGGTTAGAGCAAGTGAATTTGGAATGCATTTAAGTAATGATCATATGAATAAATATATGATTTCCCTATGAACCAGCATCAACGTCGTTTTTTGAGCCTTAATGGTGCTGCGGCTGTAGATGCAAGATGACTCGGTAGGATAAAAAGGATTGAGGATTATCCTTTGGAACCATGCTATGTAAAATCTCTGGAGCAAATACTTGGATTTGATACTGCATGCTTGTAACTGTGCCTTCGGTAACAATGGCATGCCAAGAAGTGAACTCTAGATTAGCTTCATGGAATTAAGAGAGCATTATAATCAGGTTATACACTTCTAAAACACTGGTTTATCAACAAGAGAATGAGCGTAAATAGTGAAGAGGAGCTTTGCTCAAGCTTCTTCAGTTGGAAAGATAAATGTCAGAGTCTACAACCCCTTATTGATTAGTTGTTCAAACCTTCAGTTCCAACAATTAGGAGCCTATCAGCTTTGTCACGCTGTACTAACAGCGCTGTAATGGTTGTTAGAATTCCCTGTGTCAGACAGTGTCCAAGCTTAAGCTAAGGCTTCACTGAGTTGTTATCTAGATTAAATGCAAGAATAAAAAGCTATTAATGCAGTTGCTTAAGAGGGGACTATTTCAATTTGATATTAATCAATCAGGCTATAAGTCACGTTCTCGTGATTTGAGGTTCTAAGAGTATTTGATAATGGACATCTTATGAGTAGCTCATCCTTCAGGGTTTTATGAATTCAATGTGCCAAGTAGTTTGCTTGTAGCTTTGAACTTTTATTTGAGCCTAAGCAAGTGGTCAACTTCAATTCTTGGATATGGACATGATGCTGTTTGATTACTTGCAATCTGCATTTCTACTGTACGGTTTGTTGATAGTGATTTGGCCTTCCATTATGCTGTCAAACGTGAGGAATTGTTTAACTTGAAACTTATTATACCTTTTCTGTGTTTAGCTTGCTGGTGTGGTTGCTGTTGAGATCACTGGAGGACCTACTATTGATTTCGTTCCTGGAAGAAAGGTTTTGGATATAGGCTGTTTGTGGAACTGAAATATGATCAATCTATTCTTTTTTTCTCTTCTGAACCTTTTGTCTCTCTCTCCAGGACTCGAAGATATCCCCCAAGGAAGGGAGGCTTCCTGATGCTAAGCAAGGTAGACAAATCCCAGTCAAATATTTTTAGTGATCTGATCTACTTCTACCAATGTCTATGACTATGCAATGAAGTTGGATTCAAATTCTGTTTGGATAAGCGTTTGGGGAATGCAGTCTCTGCTTGCTTTAGAGTCATTTGAAAAATGTGGATTTGGAAGTGACCCATGTTATCACATTATTATTCAATGTCTATCTTGGATTCTATTCGGTATTGGCACTGGGAAAGAAAGAATTACTTGATCGTCTGACACTCTGACTATACTATATGCCATTGTTTTCTAGTAATGTGCTCACCCAAATCATCAGTTTAAATGTTCTAGTTAGATCCTGAATAATTTTGTTTGGGTTTTTTGTCCTATAACTACCATCATGTCCAACGTATTGATGGGTTATGCTCTATGGTTGTTAAATTTGGGATTTGGCTAACCCTTCCATCTACAGGATTTTGTGGTTTACTTGTTCAACTTCAGGATCAGTTGACAATGGTTTTGATACATTTTCTCTGTTGGTTCTTGTGTTAGGTGCACCACATCTGAGGGACATTTTCTATAGGATGGGTCTCAGTGACAAGGACATTGTGGCGCTATCAGGAGGACATACTTTGGTAAGTCTTTGTTAGGCTTGCCATTATGTGCTCTTCCTGCTCCTGTAAGCAAAGGATTTGAACATGCCCATGCTGCATCTAGGGAAGGGCACATCCCGAAAGGTCTGGATTTGATGGGGCCTGGACTAATGAGCCTTTGAAGTTCGATAACTCATATTTTGTGTAAGTAGAATTTATTGTTTGTGTTTGTTGAACTAGTGAGAGTACGCCCTTTCACTTACCATATGGATTGCTGGAATCAGGGAGCTTCTGAAAGGTGAATCCGAGGGACTGCTGCAGCTTCCAACTGACAAGGCCTTGCTGGAGGATCCTGCATTTCGTCCTTTTGTTGAACTGTATGCCATGGTATAGATATTCCTTTTAAATGATGCTTTAATTAGAATTTTCTGATCGTTTCTGTTTTTTACCCCCTTTCTTGTTGTTTTTGGATTGTTTGGTTGGCATGGGTTGTAGGTTTCGAGGAACCTAGTATAGGAAAATACTCATGCTTATTGCAATAGGACTGAGATATCGTGTTTCTGATAATTGCTTATCGGTCTTGAATCATGGACATTCTCCCTTCTCTGATAAGGGTCATAAGACACCCTCAAGGAACCCAATTCACCCATGATCTGAAGTTCCCACACTAGCATTGGAAGGTGCTAGTTTGAGTATATTCACTTTGAATGGGGATCTCTGGCTTATGTACAATCCAATACTAACATCGCATGAGCGATTTGGTTTCAACTTTTTAGTTTATAACAGAGGTGGTGAGATGTTTTAACCAACCGCTTTATCATAGATCGCTATCTTTCTCTGGCATAAACGATTCTGGTTTGTTTGATCCGTTTGACTTTGTGAATAAGCGACCCCCAGTTACCGCAATGGCCTGATGTACCGTTCAACTATGCAAAAGCTGCCTTTTTCTGTGCTGTTAATCTATGTGATTGCGGTTGAAAATAATATACTGGTGCCTTCAACTTTTCTGAACATTTTACATATCTTTTTGCTGAATCATGGTAGGATGAGGAGGCTTTCTTCAAAGACTATGCCGCATCACACAAGAAGCTTTCTGAACTGGGATTTACTCCAACTCCACGGAAGCCCGTTGTGAAAGATGCCACACTTCTGGCACAGAGTGCTGTCGGAGTTGCCGTAGCTGCTGCTGTGGCTATCATCAGCTATCTCTATGAAGTGCGCAAGAAAACAAAATGAAGCAGCTATCTCTATCATCAGCTATCATGTTGCATATATCTTGACAGTTCTACAATCCGTTCTTTCCCATTAGCATACTCTAGATTTCTTTGTATACCGGTTCCATAATTTGGAGTTCATACTCTGAACTCGGATTCGATGAGTCTGCAATACATTGTGTCAACTCGGTCTCCTTGCATTTGCCATATTATCAGTAAACCCTTTTCTTTGATCGCTAACTGCCGATATTGGTAGTGATGATAATGGTGAAAAGGCACAACCATGCAGGTAGTTGTTCTTTTTGGCCAGAAACGGAGGAGTCGAAGGCTGGCTGGAATCTGATCCGACTTCGCCGCATTGGTGGGTTGCCTTATTGAGTTGCTAGAAGAAATCAGCTCCTGGTTGTGTGACTTGTGTCCTTGATGTTGCGTCCTTCATTTTATTTTATTATTGTTTGAAACAGTTTCGTCTTTGTCAAAGCTTCAGAAATCTCACATGGGAAAGTACAGGGCGGACACGGTTGGTAAATGTTTTTTCTTCCTCTTGTTGATATACTGGGCATGATTTGGTGGTTGTTCTTTGTTTGGTTTTCAGCGTTTGGAGTTTGTTTCAAAAAGTCAAGAATGAGAAAGGGAGAAATTTCGAAAGGCCAATAATTGTATCGATGTGTCGACAAGCTTAGGTGTGTTGTGCAAATTTCTAAGATACAACAAGGACGGGTACTTGCTGCTATAGTTCCCTTGAGTAGGAACCGGCCTTGTACTCTGTACAAAAAAGAAAAAAGAAAAAAAGAAAGAACCAAGGGATGGTGAGAAATGGTCGAGTGTGTGAATAAGAAGCAAATGATCAATCTTGAATGTCACGGTGCAATGAACTCCAGTGTTGTTAGCCACAGACTTGAGAATAAGCAAGACAGCTAATGCCAACGTGGCTTTTGCTAATATACTTAGATTACAGAAAAAGGGGGCTAACGCAGCATTACTCAACAAAATACTGCAGTTTTTTTTTATTAACGGTTAGATGTGAAATTAACTTGATTTTTTTCTTTAATCAGATGACAGTAACTTGACTAATGCTAATGGTAAAAAAAAACTTATTGACTAATGCTACATTAATCTCTTTTTCTCGATTAAATTATGGATCATATATGATTAACTTAAATTTTAAAAGATTTGGTTGCTCGATATGATTTCCTCCACATTCTTTGAAAATATTCAACTTGCAACAATGCAACCCTCGAGTTTGTGGGCAAGATATTGCATATGCATATGTGGTGGTGGGTTGCTGATGACAGGAGAATGAGAGCTTGGCAAAAAAATGATAATCAACATCTCCATCCTAACCTTACCTGTTTTAGCATAAACGTGAACCACAAGGGTTGGAAAGGCAGAAGAAAGAGAAGTGGAAGGTGAAAAGTAAGACAGAAATAAACACTCCTAACAAAGAACCATCCTTGCACCCGATGTGTGAAAAGTTCAGGAATGAGCAATTACTTACACACCAATATAAGCAAAGGGTGCCATCGGCTCTCCTAGCCCTGATCGCTCCAGCATCCGCTTTACCGCATCCGCCTAGATGCTTAACTTCATAGATATCTCAAGTTTAGTCGGCGCCTGGCTTCCCTGATGCTAAATTACATGCGGAAACATATAGTACACGGAACCAAATTCGTAAAAGCCGGAATAACTCTGTTCAGGTTCCCCAATGGTCAGTGTATTCTAAGGTGCCGGGTTTACTACTTGGTCTTGTTGTAATGAACTCCTAGACCATCTGGTCCTTTAAAAAAATGTACTTATCCTTCAACTCTTGATGCAGGAGTTGCAACTTCATGTAATATATACCCTCCTTGATTTGAACATGGAGAGCATGGCTTGATTGTGATGCACCAAAAAAGAAAGAGATATGTTAGGCTGACTGAGTCAGGACAGATGGAAAATCTTCATTAGCTATTGCCAGATAAGATTTGGATGGGAACAGGATCGATAGTCACATGACCCAAAGAAAAAGAATAACAAAAAAGAAAAGACGAAGAAACATTAACATCTCCTCAAGCCAGCCCAGATAGGTGTTAGTTTCAACTACATCAATTAAAATAGGTTAACGATATGTTTTCTGGTATAACCAATGTATTCAATGAGCTGGGTGGGTTGTTCTCAAGGCCTAACAAAGTTTATAATCTAGGAAATATTACATCATAGTTATCGGATTTTATAACTCCGGACGAACATTCGAGCTCAAATCTTTTTGCTATAGTTAGAGGGTCAAACCAATCAAGGACGGCCCAAAAACATGAAAAAGAACTGAAGAGGTAAGTTAATAGAAAGCGCAATAACTCATATGTAGTTCATATTTTAATCATGGATATCTTACTTTGCACCTACCTGTAGCTAACCTACACTTAAATTAACAACCCCGTAAATACTTATTTATAAACTACTCATACATTATATATTGTTGCTAAATCATCTTCAACTAGAAACCCTACCAGCAACAAGCTCAAATCTGTCTTACCAACTCACATCACACAATCAGCTTTCCTCCTCTCTATCCTCACAAGCCTATATATATAATCTCTGAACAAAGTTGCTGAAGAAACTATACACCAAGCTAAAACTCCTTTCTGGGTTTTTCTTATTTGTGACAGTACTGTAATGGGAAGGTCTCCATGTTGTGAGAAGGCTCATACAAACAAGGGTGCATGGACAAAGGAAGAAGATGGTCGTCTTATCGCTCACATCAAGGCTCACGGCGACGGCTGCTGGCGGTCGCTTCCTAAGGCGGCCGGACTCTTCCGGTGTGGCAAGAGCTGTCGTCTTAGGTGGATTAATTACCTTAGACCGGATGTCAAGCGTGGTAACTTCTCGGAGGAAGAGGATGACCTCATTGTTAAACTCCATAGCCTCCTTGGTAACAAGTATGTGTCTTGGATCACCCTTCTTCATTTTGTCTTCCAATTTGATGTGAAAAACATAAGATATCATGGAACCAAATGCGTATTACAAGACAACTCTTTACATACACGATGTTTCACTCAACTCAACTTATCCAGTGTCAAAGAGTCTCGTTTAAGATAAGTTCAGCGAGAAGATGATTTATAAATCTCACCTCGTAATTTTAGAGACTGTTTTTATCGAGAATTGAACACATGATCAAAACCATCTTGACTGAAATGTCTGATCCATACAAGAGGCTTTATGTTTGAGCAAAAACAATTGATGGTTTCTCTCTGAAATTTTGTCTAGATGGTCACTGATAGCAGGGAGATTACCAGGGAGAACAGATAACGAGATAAAGAACTACTGGAACACCCACATGAGGAGGAAGCTCATAGGCAGAGGGATTGATCCAGTGACTCATAGACCAATCAATGATTCCATTACATCAACAGCTGCCATTGATACTACAACGATGGTATCCGTTGCTGCATCCAAGCAAAAGCCAGCGTCAACACAGAAGACGGACCCACCGGCTTTTTGGGGCTTGGAAACGGATAGAAACACGGATCGGGATGGTCGAGTTCGATGCCCGGATTTGAACCTTGAGTTAAGAATTAGCCCTCCTTGTTAGTACTAGTGATAACAAGAGTGGTATTGTGCATCGGAGTATAGATCAAGAATGGTGATGAAATGAGGCTGTTTTGTGTAGGAAGAAAACAGAGATCAATGAATAGTGGGAAAATTTAGAAACAAAATAGGAATTCAAGCTAATTTGTAAAATGGGAATTTGTATTTTAATTCAGTGTCTAGTGTACATGTTGTAACAACATTCATTGGATTATCAACATTCATGTGTTAACCATCACACATTCGCACACTTCGCGTTTGAATAGTTCATCTCGATCTCGATCTCGATCTCAGACTTTATCACGATAGAAAACTGGGTTGATGTTGTTCTTTATAGACCTCAACTTGATCCCTGGTCCTTAAAGTTGCATGATTGACAGGTTACAGTTGTTCACATTTTTATCAAGTTGCCTTACAATGCATTTTACTCATAATGATAAACATCATACTACTATTTCCAGTTGAGGACAAAAGGGTTGTTGGCAAAAGGCCAAGATGAGCAATGCCATGGACCAGAAAATCTGATAAGTTCAACAACAACCACACTGTACTCATTTAATTTGTGTCCCCTATTCAAGATGAAAACAGAAATTATGAAGTAGGTTTGAAAGTGCAGAGAGGGTTGTCAGGGTAGGTAAGTGAAACAGTAGATAACAAGATATCAACAGATTACGAAGTGCAACCTCCCTATTTATCAGGCCTTTTCTTCTTTGGTGCCCACCATTGGATGGACCAATGGTGGTGAGGATGGTGTGGTTATGGTCCTGCTGTAAATTATGGAGAGGAGATTTTCTAAGATAGGATGGTAGTATTGTCGGATCCGAACTTTAGTTAGATCTAAGATGAAAGGTAAAGGTCATACTTCGACACCATGAACATAACTTTCAAAGGTCATACTTCGACAACATGAACATAACTTTCAAGATCATATGTTACCATACGACATTATATAACATCATCCCATCAGAATTTTTTTCCTTATATTTATATATAGGTGATATCAATATGATTTTATAGGATACTATATATGACTCTTGTTTCCCGGTATAATTATGATCAAATAGTGTCACAAAGTCATGTCTTTGTCTTCTTACATGTATGAGATTGACTTCATGGATACAACGTCTTCATTATCCATCGTCATATTAGTGATGACATCTATATATATTCTAAATTCAAATAGTCATCCCATGATATGTCGTTGTATATCATCTTTATGTTAATATGTATATATCAATCAAGTCAAGTATTATCGAAGAGTTCAATCATAATTTCATTTTCAATATATTTAATAATCATTGTTAGTAGCAATGAAAAAAAGAAATAAAACTTTTGGTATTTTTTTTGTAATTTATAACCATCTCATGGTATGTCATCTCATAGTATATTATGCTATGTCATTACATGGGATGTTACGGTATTTCATGATATATATTATCCTATATTAATAACTAAATATCAATCAATTTAATTATTATTGAGGGTTTCAATCATAATTTTATTTTTAATATATTTAATAATCAATATGAGTATTCAATCAATATATATTCTTAATTTAGGGTACCATCTCATGGTATGTCATCTCATGGGATATTATGATATATCATTCAATATTAATGTTTATATATCAATCAATTTAATTATAACTGAGGGTTCAATAATAATTTTAATTATAATATATTTAATTATAGCCTAGCCTAGCCCAGTCCAGCCAGCCGTGTGAGGCCCGTACCAAGCTGCCTTCTTCCCAAGCCCAGCCCAGTCATTAAACAAACAAAAAAGCAGCACTTGCAAGTTGTTGCAACACACGCACAAATGAATGACTGTCTTCTTCCCTTCGACTTCTTGCCGCATGAAAAAATAAAATAAAAAATGATTACAACTCACAACAAAAGATTAGCATTTAATTTTAAAAAAAAACTAAAAAAAAAACTGAGGTAAACAAGGCAAGGCTGAATGACACCAATATTTGATGACTTTCATAAACAACAACTCATAATTTTATGTTTTCCCTTCTTAAACAAACAATACGTAGTTACAATGCAAAACCCAAAAGACAAATCATGGACCCAAAAAATAAAATAAAAATCAACATGTTAGGCAAATCGATCTACAACCACAGGTTAGGGACTAGTATTAATCGTTCCGATGAAAGGATCATCGGAACATTAGAAAGAGACATAGAAGTAATCTACTCGAGATAGTAGAGCTAAACTTGTAAGTTGAGGAGTATTCATCCGCATAAGATACTACAGCATCGTCTGGAACTGACGACAGGCAAAGTTCCAGCGTAACCGCCAGTGACCACCGGCCAGCAAACCAAAAAAGTTTCCGGCGCGATACCATAAAAATTAGACCATCCTCATTTACAGGGCACAGGAGCATAATGCATCAGAGAAGTATGCAAATTTAGAGCAAGTTACTCAATTTTCATATATATAGCACTTGGAAGGTTCTCCTAAAGATAGAACTCTTGACTCAGTGCTTAGTGTGATGCCAGAAATGACCATGAGCAACAGTCTCGAAACGACGGAATAATAAGTGCAAGGCAATTCGTAGTACAGTTAAGACACAAACAAACTTGCTTCAAACAAAAGGCACGAATGGCCAACTTCACCCCACCCTTTTGTACACACAAACCTCTTTGTAGTTTCTCTCCAAAATTTCACAGATCAGTTTAGCATTTCATCCACTCGCATTAGCTTTCCTGGCAGAAAATGTTCCCGATGAATCAGTCTCGTGTAAGAGTGCACGGATCGAATCTGACTATCAACGCCGAAACGCTAAGGCTTCTCATAGCGTGCGCGTATTTCTGCTGAAAACCAGCAATATATCAAGTTGTTATCCCACAGTGACTGGTTCCTCGACAATGTGAGTCTGAGACTCCGATACTCAATATTAGTCTTGGTGATCAAAACCCGTGCATCTGGATTGAGGCCGGCACATGCCAGTGCTATATGATTGTACAAGCTTTACTATCTTCTTCTCTGTCCTGAGATCAGAAACACTAAATGGTTACAAACCTTAAAACAAGCTGCTGTTAGTAGAACTCATCAAACAACTAGCTTAAAGGGAAAAAACTACACAATGCATTTCTCATCCTTTACGATCTGAACTGCCCTGATCTTCAATAACTAGCAATGAGGCCCAAGGCGTGAAGAAATAGGTTCGTCCCCCATAACAAAAGTCTCTACCCACATGAGCGCGCGGTTTTGAACCAGGATCATCTCTAATTCAGACAATAGGAATGGCATGTAACTCAACAAAAGAACAGATGCATATATACACAGAAGAAATCGTGGTGAACCCTCGAGCACAGCGTCCATAGCACACATATACACAGATCACTAAAACAATCAAAAGAACAATTGTCATCGCCTAGTGACACGATCATGGAGATATGAAAAGTACAACCTAAGAACATAACTACTGCTACATCAACCACCTTGATATTTCCATCTTGAACAAATTAAGAATAAAGAGGATGAACGCATTCTTACATTTTCTGTAGTCAATGGAGAGGCTGCTTGAGAATGACTGCTACATCAATATAACCCTGAATTTACATTTTGACATCACTTCTCACCAATATAACTGTAACAAAATCCAGATTTCGATCATTACCCTTAAGGGAGAAAAATCATTAAGGGAGAAAAATTACAATTTGGACAATAGATTAACTTGGATAAAAACATGTGTTTGATAGATCATCATTATATGAAACATCTTTGTTAAAATTGTGTAGGAACAAAAGGCACAAATAGTAACCTTTAATCATTTCAATTATATGATGTTTCGAGTGGCCTTGCTTTGAGAAAAACATTGAGTTCCATGATAATTATCATAGCAATGCAGGTGCATCTTGAGTCGTTTAATCGTCACCCTCCGATGTATGCATTGGTTTCTTGAAGGGGATTTCTCCGATACTTTTGTACAATGATATCGATAACGTTACTCCATCTCATCTACACATTTTTAAATATATTGCTTTGGACTTAAACATCAGAAAAATAAGGGATTTTACATACATAGTGTAAAATGATCAAATACCTTATATGCAAAATAGTCCCAATCCATAAAGCATAAAACAAATGACATGCAAGATAATAAAAGTATTCAAAATCGAAAATAAGAACAAAGAAAATAGCTACATCAACTATAGAAGTGGTAGCCCTTACTCCATTAGTGCCTAATGGTTGGGCTGGGTTCTGATTTGTTGTCTTATTTATGTGACTTATTGCCTCAGACACCGGCAGGGCTTACTCCCTTTATTGGAATAAGAATATCACAAGGTTCGGATCTTATATCGGATTTAGCAATCCGATTTTAGCTACAGTCAGATTCGGAAAACTCAAGTCAAGTCTAATACCGGGCATCATGCACTTACCACCCTTGTTTTGCTTATTTTCTTTATTTGTAAGTATAATAGCTACAAAAATGGTAGCTTTTAGTACTCCAAACATAATGAAAGACATATAAGAAATTTAACAATAACAGACTATAAAAATAACAGACTATAAAAGATCATCCATATGGTTACCTTAGAGATAATTTGCTTGATAATTTAGGTAAATTAGGAATTAATTTGATCTTTGCTTAACTCCTTCCTTGACTTTGTCATGCATAGAAATATTATGAAGAGTTAGTCCATTCTATGTTAAAAATGAGTAAAGAAAGGTGAATCTTCAAATATAAGTTTATACCTCTTACAAAGATCTCTTTTCAATGATTCTCCACCTTTCTTGATGACATCAATAATATAGAGTATTTTGTGGAATACTTGTGCTCACGGTCAATCTTTCTTTTCCTAATTTTTTTTTTTTTTTGGTTTTTTATGGTACTTTCTCTCTCTCTCTGACACATGTCAATCCTTCCAGGTACATGTGATTATGAGAGTGTCACCTGTATTTTATCTTCAACACATATGTCCTTGTTAATGATATGTGTTTTTGGAGGATTACTTTATATAATGTGCTAGTGAATTTTTAAGTTATTATATTTATTATTTATAATTTATTTTGTTTAGATAAGATAACTATATTATAATCATATATAGTCACTAACATACTTAACATTGATAGTTACGAGATTATGATATTCTAAGGTACTCGATTATTACAAAAATATTCTTCTATTATCAAATTTAATAAAACTTCAATATATATAAAAATACATTAATAGGATGAAACGGTAGTAATAGCATATGTAACCAAAGGAGCTATTAAGGTTTTACAAACAAAAGGGGCGACCAATTTCTTCCAAATTCCATTTCTTGTCCGTGAAGATCTAAATCAAATCTTGTCCGTTCAGAAATCCATCACCCATCTTCGTCAATCTTCAATTTTTCGTGTTGGAATCATCTCTCGCCACACTGTCATCCATCCCCCGCTCACTTCCTTCCCCTCCATTTTTCTTCATCTCCAAGCAAAAAAACACTCCATTAAACCACCTCTCTGTGACTACTGACTCTCTCCCTCTCCCATCTCCAATCTCCCCTCAAATCCCACCATGTCTCCAGAACCCATTTCTCCTCCACCCTCAATCACCTCATCCCTCGACGACCCATCTCCTCTTTCGCCCGAAACCACCCCTTCGTCATCGGAGCAAGTACTCATAACACTTCCATCAACCACAGTCCACCTAATCGACTCAACCCGCAGCGTCCCCCTCGCCTCGGGCACTCTCGAAATCATCCGCCTGATCCAAAACAACACAATCGTCGCGGTCCTGGCGCGAATCGGTGACCAAATCCAGTGGCCTATCGCAAAAGACGAGCCCGTGGTCAGGCTCGACGATTCACACTACTTCTTCTCGCTCCGGGTACCCAATGGGATGAACAATAATGGGTCTGATGAGATTTGGGAATCCGATACGACCGTGTTGAATTACGGTGTGACGATGATGGGGAGCGATGAGTGTTTGGTTGAGGCATTTGATCGAACACTTGATGTGCACGGTTGTTTTTCGGTTGGAAGTGCGGAGGGAGTTGACGAGGGATGGTTGAGGGAAGATGAGGCGGTTGCGTATTGGGTTACGGTGGCGCCCAATGTGGGGGAGTATAGTGGTAGCGTGGCGAGGATGATCGCCACGGGGTCGGGGCAGCTGGTGAAGGGTACTGTGGTGTGGAGATGTGACTGTGGATAGGTTGAAGTGGGGGAATGAGTTCTTGAAGGGGAGGTTGGGGGAGAAGGAGGATGCTGAGGTTAGGCCTGAGGTGATCGAAAGGATTAAAATGTATGCTTGTTTTCTCTTAGTTAGGAATTTGATACGTTATTGCGATCGGGCTCTATGCTGTTTGCAACAACAATAAGACCATGACATCTCGCTCTCCTAGACCTTGTCCAATACAGGATTACCTTAGTTGTTATTAGTTGTTGAGTTTGTTACATTGATGTAAAGACTGGGTTATGTGTGGTTTTGGTGAATGAGACCGGAGGTTTTTGGATTGCGATCAGGGTTGAGAAGGTGACTAAGATGACAGAACAGGTTGCGGCTGAGGTTCCTTCTGGTGTGGTGAAGGTTACGGGGTACATTACGAGCTCGATTGTGAATTCGGAAGTTGGGAAGAAGTTCTTTAGCCTTCTTCCTGGAGAAATCATTTTAGCCTCTTTGGATGCCTTCAGTAAGTTGATTTCGCTTTCTCTATGTAGTGTCACTCCTTTTATGACTTAACTGGAGTGTGCTGAACTGCTGATGAAGTGTATGCTTAATTATAACCAATGCTTCTTGGTATGTCATGGAGTTAGATTATAGAAAGGTTAACAAGTTGCTTGCTTTTACCGCAGTTTTTGTTTTTAGGATGGATCTATATTGTGGTTACATTCTTGTTTGACGTCGCCTTATCTCAGCTGTGAGCATGTCGCTACACTTTGGTAGTATTATAATCCAACCTCAGACCTAGTTTTGCGTCAAGGGAGTTGGTGTTATATAGGAGTTTATCTTTCCGGCAGGGGTGGTTCTAATTGGCATCTTGAATTACTGTCCCAAGGGGAAACAACAAGTGGGCGCCACACTGATGGAGTTTTATTATTCTAAACGATGTTGCTAATGTTTGGTTTATATGGGAGAGGCTCCATGACCCATCCAATAGATTATGGGAAAATAAAAGGCGGGTTTACAACTCCCTAAACTAGGTATTTTGCTTATCTATGCTTGAAACTACAACAGGACGCAATCTTCCAGAATAGGCAGCTTCTTGAAACACAAACCCATCTATCGCCCATCGGGCGGGGTGGAACCGTCCATATAGGAACTGGGGAAGAACTGGTTTGGCCCTTTGTACTATGAAACCCATTTTTGTTCTAATTTACTGTCATGTGATAGCTAGTGTTTTCCTGCACGAGACTCCTGACATCCAGTGAAGGCTAGGAACTCATATTTGGTTCTTCTGAATGTCTAGTCTTGAATGCTGAGTGTGATAATACAGTTAGTATTCTTGGTATGTCATGGAGGTTAACAAGTTCCTTGCTTTTACCGCAGTTTTTGTTTTTAGGATGGATCTATATTGTGGTTACATTCTTGTTTGACGTCCCCTTATCTCAGCTGTGAGCATGTCGCTACACTTTGGTAGTATTATAATCCAACCTCAGACCTAATTTTGCGTCAAGGGAGTTGGTGTTATATAGGAGTTTATCCTTCCGGCAGGGGTGGTTCTAATTGGCATCTTGAATTACTGTCCCAAGGGGAAACAACAAGTGAGCGCCACGCTGATGGAGTTCTCTTATTCTAAACGATGTTGCTAATGTCTGGTTTATATGGGAGAGGCTCCATGACCCATCCAATAGATTATGGGAAAATAAAAGCTGGGTTTACAACTCCCTAAACTAGGTATTTTGCTTATCTATGCTTGAAACTACAACAGGACGCAATTTTCCAGAATAGGCAGCTTCTTTGAAACACAAACCCATCTATCGCCCATCAGGGTGGAACCGTCGATGTAGGAACTGGGGAAGAACTGGGTTGGCCCTTTGTACTATGAAACCCATTTTTGTTTTAATTTACTGTCATGTGATAGCTATTGTTTTCCTGCACGAGACTCCTGAGATCCAGAGGAACTCATATTTGGTTCTTCTGAATGGCTAGTCTTGAATGCTGAGTGTCACTAGTACAGTTGGTATTCTTCTTCATACTGGTGTTTATATATCCTGATATTTTGTGCTGCAATTGTTGTTTTTCTTATTTGGCTAGACATGGTCTTGAAAGAGCGTCGCGTCTACGACATCAGTTGTGACTACTGAACTCGTATCTGAGGTAAGAATCAGTCTTCCAGGCACTTAAGCTGATTATATCGTGTAGAGAAATGAACTTGATTGCTCGAAATGTGAATTCTTTTGTTTTTCCCTGCAGCCTCTCTGTTGCTGATGTTCATATTTTTTGTATTGAGAAGGTATGGCGACAAAGCAGCAAAAGCGACCAACTCTGGACTTGGTGCAGCAGGGCATGCCATTGGAACAGCCTGGGCGATCTTCAAGATAAGAAAGGCCATCAATCCAAAGAGCGTCTTGAAACCCACCGCCCTCGCCAGAGCAGCTGCTGAAGGAGGCTCACTCAACGCCTAGACCAAAGTGGCGAAGCAGGCTTAACCCGTAGGTCACCCATATTGCCTCAGAAGAAGATTTGCAGTTTGTACAGAGAGGTCGCGTTTGGAAATACAAATAGCATTTTGCGATTACGTAGCTATCAATATCATGTATGTGCGTCTGAATTATGTAGCTGAATCGTCGGATCATCCTATATCAGATTCTAAGTTATATGTGCTAGTCCCCAGCGCTAGGATTGTCGGGGTTCATTGATCTGGTTACTTCTGTATCAATTCGATATGTATTTATCTTCAGAAAAAAAGAAAAAAAGCATCGCGATGACAGTTCTTCAGATGATCTCGTTACATCTGTGTAGTTCTTAATCTCGCGATGCGTCACTTTGAGAACTCTTACCCTTGTTTTCTTATATATAGTGTCAAATACTTTGTGAATCATGAAAATTACATACCTTAAACTACCTCAGGTAAAATCGACTGTTGGTTCATAGTTTCCATACACATTTGGCTTTCACTAAAGCACCAAAAGTCAAGATTCTTTGTCCCCTTATCATGTCCTTTCACGTTCCATTTGCACATGCCTAACCCATAATCATAGTGAGATATGGATCTCTCCATCCTGATCTAAAGTTGAAAAATGTTCAAATGTTCATCACGACTAGAAACGAACCATACCCAATTGACCCCTTCAAGGCTGATATTCCTGTCATAAATATGATGAGATGACGACATATACATTATCATAACATATATCTTGGACAACAAAAAAACTGTTTTCAAACCACGAAACGTATAATTCTATTTTGGACAAAATCGCGCATAGATAGTTAAACATAGAAGCAAAGTAAAGCACCAAAGAGGAGAATAAAGGAAAGTGGTCCTTTATTTAAACGCTCATGAAGAATCATTTCATGGACCGCTTACGCACTTTTACTAGTTTTAGATAATCACCAACTATCAAAATGATCTATTATTAGTTTCATAATGTCAAGAAGTGGTGTTTGACAAACTTAGATTAGTACAATGATCTAACATTGTGTTAGCTTTGAACAATAGAGTTTGATCGGATTAGTAACGGGACAAGCTCAATTAACTTCAATATTCTAACAAGAGCGACAAGTTCGACACACTTGTTTATATATTGATTCTCTAGATTAGGTTAGAGTTTGATACAAAGTACCTTTAATAATGGAACACAACAAGACCAATCTAAGAAGCCAAATACTACCGGCAATCATCTTAGACAATGATTTGTAAGGTTTACGTAAGAAATTGAAAACTAGAAATGCATTAGAGTACTATTATTTACCTAGTTATCAACCCCTGGTTTCCATGCATTGAACCTTATCATTTAGTGGAAGGAGAAGTCGTAACAAGGTTTCGTCGAGGTTGCGTAGGTGAAGCTGCGGAAGGATCATACCAAAACTTCAATGTGGATAAACAACCATACACCACATGCTTTTCCTTTCATATGAGCAACCTTGGATATTGATTTCCAGATTCTTAGAGGAGAGGGAGGCTCTTTCAAGGGAAATGCTTGAAATAGCAGAAGCTAAGTTGAAGAAAGCGGAAGGAAAGAGACAAAAAGACGAATCTAATCAATCAATGAAGAGAAAATTTATGTCGCTAACATTCTTGGTCAGGCCAATCTACTTGGCTCGACCCTTGATGACATCAAATCCCATCTCGGCCATCTCCGTCGCCTGAACCTCATAATGTATACCATCCAACGCCCTCCTCAGCCCATCCTTGGACGTCGCGTACAAGATCTTCTCCCTTATCCTAGACGCCGCAGGCGCCCTGCAACAACATTTCCAACAAATCAACTCCTAATATCTGTTGAACCCAATGAAATATAACCGATAACAACCCAGATATTTGTGTCATGGTCAAGATCACGGAATCGAGAAATGAATGTAGCTAGTCTAAGTCACGTTTGCGGACAACAAAGAGACTGTTTAACGACAATGCTGTTCAAGAAATCATCGAAAATGGTAAACAGATTTCAGACCAGGCAATGAAGAAGATCTTGCTCATGCGGCAGTTATCGACCGTTACAAAGTCGAAATCATAGACAGCATAACGGCAGTCATCATAGGGGAGCGAGGCAGCAAGGTCGTCGTAGCCTTGAGCTGCGTCGCCGACCTTATCGACCGTGACGAGGCGGGATTTCTCGTCGATCTTGAAAACGATGTAGCGGTATACTTTCTTCCATTTCATCTCCATGAATGAGTTCTTGCATTCCTCTGCCACCCATATCCCCGTCGTCGCCTGCAACCACAAGAAACCCGCATCGGATTGGATCGAAAATCAATGGAAAAGAGATGATGAGAGATTGCTGATACCTACCATTTTAAAAGCCATGGCCATTTTGGTAGGAGGAACAAACAATGAGCTCTGTCCTTTTTTTTTCTTTTTTTCTTTTTTGGGAAAAAAATGACTATGAGGATGAAGTATAGAGTTGGAATTATTTGATAGGATTGGTTCATGTCATATAGAAGTGTATGGCGAATGAATATGACATTAGTGATAGAGTCAAATTACAAGCTTGTCCCTCTAGTTAAAGTTTCATGTCAGGGTTAAGAACATCAAACCACCATGAGCTCAAATCGTTCGACTTGTTTACCCACTTTAACCCTTTAAATTATAAGGTCGACCAAGGACCAGATATACAAGATTATTCTTTTGTTACAGACAACAGAGATATTTTTTCGCACGTATTATCTAGTGCGTGGACATTATCATGTAGACAGCGTTAGAAAACTCACATCTATATGGATGTCAAGCCCACAATTTACTCGTGATGCATACAAACATGGGAGCATTATGTACGATAGGCTGCTAGCTCTTTCTGTGCTTGTTGCCATTGAAGTACTCTAGGGCTCAAGGCTCACCCCCATGATTGCTCACGTCCAAAGAAATTGACTTAGTAATAAATCGATCACTTCTAACAGTGTAGTCAAAGATTTGACAAGATATAAAAAAAACAAAATAACTTTTTATACAAAGATAGAATAAGATTATGTTCTTCTCGTATCATGCACTTATTAAATTATATGAATATGCTCATTTTTTTTCCCATCCTATCCCTACCTTTCCATGATTGCACTCAATGCATGCCTCGCATAATTTTTCATCACGACGATCAACTCCATCACGATAGTAAAGGTTTTCTAAAGTGACTGGTGAAAAACAACTACTGTGAACTGAATGCAATGCCAACAGAACGATATTCCGTTCAAAACAAGCGCCACAATGGCTGAAAGTTCCTCTTAGGTTTCGTTCCCCACAAGGGTTAAGACAATGATTGAATTCTTGATTACAGATTCAGCCACACAAAACAGAGCCTTAACTTCAACGCAATGTTGGATAAACATGCTGTATTCTAGCAAAATGGAGTCATCCTTGCTTTCTCATGGTCTAAATAGTTTCGTTCATCATGACAGGAAGCACAAAATCATGTCTTTCTTGCAAAAAAATGCTCACCCGACTACATTTAGCTGATCCTGTCGCAGGTCCCAACTAGTAAGGCCGATACCTACTATTCCTATGGCCATCATCCCTGCCACGGCTGCTTCCTCCCCTCCCCCTCCCTCGACGACCACCGTACCCATCAGCCCTGTCAAATCTCTGTGGTCGTGCGGGTGGAATCTGGGCACCAGGCTGTTGTCTGAAGAACGACCCAACAATGAGAACCACTCTATTTTTGTGTTAACTACAAAAAAAATTGAATAAGAACTAACTGTACAAGGAAATGGTGACATACAAGACATAGCCGATTTGACCATCTGGTAAAATCATGGACACCATCTGCATACCCGTTGGCATAGGTCCCTGTCCGTATATCATAGGCTGGTACCAGAGGAGAGTTTAGTGTCATAATGTTGTTTTTCCTAAGAAAACCCAGAGTTTATGTAACGTAACAACACGCAACAATGATGAAGCTCATACTCACCTGCTGATATCCAATAGGTATACTACCATATCCTCCCATCCCAAGCGTTCCATATGGGTTTCCAGCAAAACCATAAGCAGGAGGAAAAGGGTTCAAAGCAGCAGTGAAAGCAGAAGACACTTTCGCCTTCTTATCTTCCCGGGGCTTCGCCATAGTGACTTCAAGAGCCTGACCTGCAACTCCAATTCGTAATCAGTAAGCAAAGAATTTAACCGTTCACAGCTTGAATCAGCTCAGCTAGCTCTGCTTGCGAACCAGAATATAATCATATATGGCTTCTTTAACAAGGAAAAATCGTCATCATCTGAAGTCTTGTATGCCCCACTAATCGGATCACCCACATGACTCCCGTTGCTCCTATTCTATTATTTGGAATTTTACCGCCATTAATCTAGGGCAATAATCTCTAATGTTAATCAAGGGATCCTTGATTATCATCTTCTATTCTTCTTATAGCTGGGGAATGCAGATAGAATTACCATCAATCTCATATCTCTGCAGATCCTTGACAGCCTTCAAGGCACTGGATTTTTCTGAGAAATAGATAAAGCCGAAAGTGCCTTTGCCTTGCCCATTTTTGGAAGGTGGTAGAACAACTTTAGCGACTTCCCCGTGGCGCTGGAAGAGTTCTTTCAGCTGTTCAGGCGTTGAATTTTCAGGTATGTTCTTCACATAAAGGACCTTAACCTGCAAGTTTGCAACACATTCACAAAATTTTAACCCTCTGTTAACATTCACAAGTTTGCAAGTTGAAGGATAGACTCTAGATCCTTCTTCACAAGCTGGCCACAACGTCAGCACATGACAACCGCAAAGCACAATGGAGTGGTTTCACAGGCATGGAAACATTTGAACTACCGGTAGACTTCACCTGTGAAGCAGCAGCATAGTTATCAGGTGCGGTCTTTGGGTCAGCCCAGGTGACAGTCGGGATATTTCCATCCAGCTTAAAACTTCCATTTGACATCTTTTGTCTGGAGTACTCGGCACAGGCATTATTGTAATACTCAACGAAAGCAAATCCACGATTTCGCCCAGGATTCAGGGAGTCCTTGCATCAAAAGGAAAGAGGCTGAGATATGGAAACAATAAAACGAAAAACCAACCGACCATCAATATTACTTGGATGACAATTAGAGAATACCTGTTTAAGGTCGATGAACTCAACCCCAGGTCCAACATCATGTATTATTTTTCTGAACTGATCTTCGGTCCAAATTTTAGGTATGTTACCAATAAACAATCTGTGCTTGGATTCAGACAATGAGCACCTTAATGTTCTGCCCTGATAGGATGCCAAGAAGTTCAAGGCAGATTATTCATAGAACATAAAATGAAGAGTAAAAACAAGCAATACAAGGTGCAAGCGAAGTTTCAAGTACCATGAATTCTTTGTCCTTCAATTCTTCTATCGCCCTTTCTCCGTCTTCTGGCGTTTTAAATGCCACAAATGCATAACCCTTGCTTTCACCAGTATTACTCTTCATTACCCTAACCTGCAGAGACAGCAAAGTTTAAAACTGTGACTTATTCTCCTGATTTTCAACCAACAAAAGACATTACAGAAAGTACCAAGCGCTAACCTCATGAAGTTCACCTATTGCTTCACAGAGTTCCACGAGATCATCTTCTGTGGTTTCTTTCGAAAGCCCACCGATGAAAACCTCTGATCCAAACGGAGGAAGCGAAAGTAGTTCAGCATGTTTCTTTCTATCTTGCTCATCCATGGATTCAGTGTCTTCTATTTCGTCAACTTTTCCATGTTCATTAGGGTTGGGACTTTCATCTGCATCCGATGATGTTTCTTCCCTTCCTATCTTCCTCGATGGCAGGAGCTGCTCCACAGCCTTCCCATAAACAGTACTATGCTCCTTCTGAGTTGGATCATCATCCTCGTCTTCACTACGATCAACATCCTCATCATCTATTTCTTCCATGTAATTGTCCTCCTCCTCGAGATCAACACGCTCGTCATTCTCTGCCATGACTATTACACACAGCAAGTCTTGACATCCATAAGTCAATGTACAGTCAGATTTGATATAGCTCAAGAGCTTAAATGCGATCACAACATGATGCTAACAAGCGACGATTTTAACAGATGTTAAATGCACAGAAGAGGCTTACCCAAGAATGTTTCACAATATGTAATATAATTACTCATTTTATTCCAAGGTCAAATAGGGAGAATATAACACCGAAAAAAAAAATACAGAAGTTCCCCAAACAATTTCCCATATTAAAAGGAACTAAGAGGAACACCATTTACATGTCGGCTTGGCTATTTGCACAGGCCATAGCCGATAAATGTGGAATAAGCTTTCAAAATTACTGGTTTTGACCTTTTAGTCCTTCAGGTGACTTTCATTGCCACATCAAAGGTTTCTTGGTGAATGTCCAAATTGCTACAAAAGCAGAAGAAACAAGACCGGCATTATGCTTAGTCAATAAAAAAAGATCAGCTTAATGCTTGTTAGAAGTTAGATGTTGCTATGCTGCCATGAACTTTTTTGTATAGCAACATCATCTGACATCATGCTAGACAGGATCACAGGACATAGCATTTACAAAGTTTACAAGCATGATACACTGATACGAAGACCAATGAAGATGAGAAACACTATATCAACAATCTCCTTTTTAGATTAGTCTAAAATCAACATCACCAGTAAACCGGAAACCTGGTCAGTCGCCTCATGCTAGTGCAGGCATCAGTTGCCTCCTGCTTGGATATGCCGCCTTAGCAACTAGTTTCTTAAAATTGATTACTAAAGGCGGGCATAAGTCAAGAAGAGGTAGGTTCAGTGATAAAGCGCTCTCCATCCTAGCCATGTGGTCAAGGGTTCCACAACAAAACAGCGTCGTACGAAACACCCAGAGGCGCTCAAGCTCGAAAAGAGCTGTTTTTACACCAAAATCAATGAACCAAAACCAAAAACACTCACTTTGAGAAACAAGAATCACAAAAAGACCCTTCAACAGCTCGAAACCAATAACCCAAATACACAAAATTGCTACACAGTAGAACCAATCCAAGCAATACCCATTTCTCCGTACAAGCAAATCATCGACAAAAACCAAACGGGCAGCTAAAAATTGGAAATTTGGGGAAGTAATAGGAAAATTTCAGCAACATACCATGTTTCTCGGGCACTTGAAAGACAAAGCCCTAGAATTTTGTAACTGGGTATGTGCTAAAGTGCCCAAATCAAACACCCTTTTTGTGAATCTTGAACCCAAGTTGTTTCCCAATTTGGGATTTTTTTCGTGAAATTGAATGAAATGTAATTTGTGTTGGCTTACCCTTTTATTATCCTTGAAAATCGGATTGGGAAAAATTGATGGATTGATTCCTCTTTGGTGCTTTGCCAGGCAGGCCAAAATGGAGAAGAGAACCGCTCGGCTTCAACTTGGCTTGGGTATCTATAGAACAGCTAAAACGCAGAGGATCAGTGCAAGTGTAGGAGTAACGCATTGTTTTGGGCATAATGTCACGGTACAGCAAAAAAAATGGGTTCTGAATGAAATGAAATTGCATAATCATGAACTTATAAGAGCCTCTTCACCAATGGATTATTATTTGAATTGTCATTTTTATATTTTAACAACTCAAATAATATCTACTTTTCAAAAATATTATAATCAGTTGATTTATCACGATAATTTATATGTGTTATTTTTTATTATAAAGATTATTTTATTCGTTGACTTATGTGAGTGAGGAGAATAAAAATAAAAATAAAAATAATAGAATGAATTGATATGATATAAAATAAAAATAAAATTAGTTTGATATTTTTATTAAAAAAAATTAATTTAATAATTTAATTAAAATATTATAATTTAACAAATATTATAATTCTTTCTAGACAAAAAAGTACTGAATTTGAGTGAAAAATAGCACTCCTTTATACACCCACAATACCATTTGGGTTGTCACGGCATGAAGGACTTGTGTGGGAAAAAAAGAATTGGTGAAAGGAAAAATACAATAATTGATAACTTTGATTTTTTTGTAGAAATTTGACTATTATTTTGATTAATAAATTTGATAAACAAAATAATATTGTTATTTTTTATAATATATATATAGTAATGGGATATAGACAAAAATTGTCAAATATGTTACTATCTTCATCCTATAAAAAATGTATCTTTGATCACATAGACGAAGAAATGTTTTGAGTTACGAATCGTTAGCAGGATGATTAAATTTTTTTTAAAAAAATTTATCGTGAAATATTAAAATTAGTTTAATTTACATATTATAATTCTGTACCAACAAAGTTTTTAAAATATATCATTCAATATAAAAAACAACGGATCAAAATTCATGTTGAAAAGTACCGTTACTGCGTCTTGTTGCAATTTTTATAAAACGAAGAAAGTACTCTTTTCATCCCATATATTTATAACCGTTTGATCCGATATATAGATTTTTTATGAAATTTGATAAAAAAAAATATTTTTTTTAGAAATAATGGGATTATTGTAAAATGAGATAGTGTATGTACTATAACAAAATATTATTAATGTGATTTTTTATATTAATATTGACTAAAAAATTATAAATAAATCAAAACAAAAAGATATTAAATGTATAACGAAATAAAGGAAAATAATAAATATAAATGAGAATGCGATGGAGTTGCTCAAAGGTAAAGTTTTGGACTATTGGAGCATTGTAGGAAGAAGAGAAGATAGCTATGCACCACAGTATCATCTACCCTTCACTATAAAAACACGTCCTTTTTCTATTTTCATTAGTGGTCGAAAGAGAAATGGGCGAAGGATGTCGCTTACGCAAGTACATGCTGTTATGCAACCTTGTCCTTGTCGATAAGAAAAAGGATACTCTTTCCATTCCCATATGTATATAATCTTGTCTTATTTTTATTTTGTAATGTTTTGATTTTGTATATATGTGATATTAAATTTGATACGTATATCACGACGATTAAATATAGATTTTTAAAATTTTATCGTGAAATATCAATGATTATATAATTTATATATTTTAATCAAATATATATTACGGGACGATTAGACATGATGTGATATGAAAATAAAATTTATATTCAGATATATAAAATAATACAAAATACGCATATATAATAAAATATGTGGAATAAGGGAAGTAATAATTTGATCATTCGTTGATCATATTAATTTTAATTCGTTTTGGTAATCGTTGACGATTTTGATATTTCAAAAAAAAAAAAAAAAAAAAGCCTTAATGCTCAATCAAAAGGGCTGAATCAAGCTTGATTTATTAATGGGGTCGGGCCGGGCTTTCAGGGATCAAGCTCCAACCTTGGCTCTTCACAACCTGGGTCGTTACATGGCAACTCTAACTCTGGGTATTTAGATCTTGATCGTATTCTCTCCGTAAAAGAAAAAACAAATTGTTCTCATTACTGTATATTCACTTACTTTTCTTTCAATTATTATAGTAAACTTTACTATTTAAAAAAATATTATTTTTTTTTTTATCAAAATTCATATAAATTCATTAAGCACATGATTTTTCATATCGGGTCAACGCGTAATAATTAATATAAAACAAAGGAAGTATAAGAGAGTTAAATTGCAGTCTATAGTTGAGCTCATAGACTCCAATGGGAGAAAATAGCAGGCAATGAACTGGAGTATATGCATGAGATATGTCGTAAAAGGATGAACACTCTTCCAGTGATAAATAATGGGGTTATCCAATTCGTGTACCAGATGAGGATATATCTGCATATGGGTTACGGTGACACTTTGTCGCGTGATAGGATGTAACCCCATTGGGTGGCGACCACATTTGGGTTTTTTACGGGGCCTGTAAATGCCGTTTACATCTAATTTCACCAGAAAAAGATCAGGAGAAGCTATCAAATGTATGGAAACGTGTCTTTTTGCATAAGATCTGAATTCCGAACATGCCTATAAACCAAGAAGAGCTCAATGCAGAAATCTGCAGGAGAGCACCAAACGATAAGCTTACTAGACATCGCAAAGGAAACTCATGTGGGGCCTCGCCCATAACCTGAGATTTGGCGAGTCTAGCAAATTTATCATCTTACACAATTCTCAATCGACGTGAACTCTAGCTTTTGCTCGGCACAACAAGAGGCACCAGGATAAAAGATGCGAGTTCCACTACATATAAGTTAGTGGTTCGGTCTACCAAAATGGTTACGACAGCAGCTACATGATATTTACACATTCCAGGAAGACGGATCAAAATCCCGTCTCATATCCATATATTAAACTTTCTTACTTTGTCATCAACGAAACCCTCTTGATCCTCTAGACTGATAAAGCTCCAACCTAGCCTTGGCATCGGGCAGAAGAGCCTCGAGCTCAGGGTCTTGCACGATGCTGTTTTGCTTCGTCGCCCACTCAAGAGCTATGAGGACCTCTTCGTCAGCCAGCACCTGGCTATCAGGCACATGAAGGGCGATATAACAAAGCAGCATTATAGACGGATTCTGAACCATCTGTTCTCCGAAATATGTAAGCTGAATAAGATGTTTGATCCCTCCAGCCGCGATGATGGCCTTGGAATGAGTCACATGGAGGAAGTTGTCAGTACAAGCGAACTTATTCAAGGCCACGGCGGCCTCATACATAACCTCTGACTCCCTCTCGTCCAGCAGCTTCACCAGCGGCTCTATCATCCTCGTCTCCGTGGCCCTGAAAGTCCTCGCGAGAAGGCCAAGGGACCTGATGCAGGCCACTAGAAGGTCCGAGTTAGCCTCTTTAACTATCTTCAGGAGCTGATCCACGACAGCCTTCGCAGCAGGAGAGGTAGGCTTGAATGCAGTCCGTCTCAGATCAGCATTCTGCTCAGCCACTGCGGTGATTTCCATCAATGCCATGGCCGAGTTATACCTGATATCATCCGCCCCTTTCTCCAACAACACTGCAAAGCAAAGCAACGCCCTTGACTCACATATGCTCTGGCATATGGACACATTGCCTCGCGATAGATGCCACAGGGCCCTCGCGGCCATCGCCTTCATGTGAGCCTTGGTGGCCGGATCCTCAAACTCCCTACCCTTGATACTACTCCCTGACAAAACATGGTTAGAATGAGCGTTTTTAGCCTTATTCGTCGTGTTCGTCTGATGGTTTCGTTGCGATTTCATCGCCATTGTATCATTCACCACGTTATGTATCTGTTGTTTCCCATTAGGAATCTGGCTCGAAATTCGTCCATGAACGTCATCAACTCCTCCTCCTCGTCCTCCCCCTGGACTACCACTACTACTAGCATCCCCTTGATCAGACCCATTCGAATTACTAGCCATGATGACAGAATGAATCGACATCTTCTGCTTACTCGCAATTGTATACTTACTATGCTCCTGAATCGTCTCGAACGCAAGATGGCTCACAAGGAGCCTAATCACATTATTCTGAGCGAAATGGTCCTGGCATTTGGGGTAACTAACGGCCAATTCCGAGACCGCCCAGGCGACAACTGCCTGGACCCTCATATGCCCATCTTTCAAGATCTTTGCGAAAACAGAACAAACCCCGGCATTCACGATCTGCTCAACGCTCTCCTGATCCTTCCCTAACAACCCGATCGCCCTTGCAGCGTTCTCCTGCCCCTCCATTCTCCCTTCTTTCGCCAACTTCAGCAACGGCGGCACACCGCCTTCCTCAATAATCAACTTACCATAGCGATCATTATCCCGCGCCAATGACACCAAAGACGCTGCAGCGTCAGACCGATCCTCTAACGACCCAGACGACAGATTCGCAATCTGTTCCCATATAATACACAAGATTGGTTCATTCGTCGCAATCGGAGGCAATCCCAAATACCCAATATCATCATTATCATCGTCCCTAGACGCCGAGACCCTAAGCAGCCACGAAACGTCGCCGATGGAGTTCTCCAGCTGCGACGACATCTTACGAAACGCAGCCGTGGGTATAATAGTAAAAACCCGTTTCACGACGCTGCGGGTGCGGCACTTGTCGACCAGCGCCAGGGCCTTCTCGAGGACCTGTTGCGTGTCGTCGATGATACGACGGGTCGGTCGTTCATATAAGTCGTTGCTGGCACGCGCCGCCTGTCTTAACAGGTCGGCCAGCTTCGCGGTTTTCGATTTCAGTTCCAGACATTCGGCTCTGAATTGGATCGCCTCGTCGGGCGCTTTGGATACCTGATCGGCTAACTGGACGGCCCGTGTTAGGATCTGCTTTACAATGTCTCCCATATCCGATCAGTAAAAATGAAACCAAATGTCTGACGTAGTAGTCGTCAACCTTAACAATAGAACTATCGATTAGGCACGGCGTTGCCATATCAATGATAACATGCCCGGGAGAAGTCAATCGGGTTTCTTCGTTTGTTAGAGATGAAACGGCGTCGTCTCTGTGGCGGCGGAGGCGAGGAGGGTTGGTTTTGGTGAGGGGATGGCTAGGAGAGATTTTCTCATTTGGTCATTTTCTTTTATCATTTCTTTTCTCATTTCAACATTTTTTTCAATGTTTTGTTTTTGTGTTACAAGTTGATGGAAGGGGAAAAAAGTCAAGGGTAGTTTATAAATAAGGAGAGAGAGTTCTGATTGGAGGAGAGGAAAGACAACGTCATGGTCCTCGTGGTGGGTTCTGGATATGTGTCCTGATTCGTTTAACGGTACGTTATAGTCAAACATGAGTTTTCACAAATTTATTTTAAAAATCAATGATTATTTGAATTATAAATATAGATAAATCAAAATGATTTAATATTTTTTAGATCACAATTTTATCTAGTTTTTATCCACAAGGAATACTTTTGTTTTGCAAAATCTTAGAAAAATGTCGTTTCAAACTTAAGTTTTAGATCAATATTTTTTCTCTCTGTTTGTTATCAAAATTACTCGATGAGCAATTTTCCCCAAAAAAAAACTATAATAATTGCTCGATGAGCTGGATATCACTTCACGACAGTAGCGGTCCTGAAAAAAGGGGGACAAAACCCCACATCGCCGGATTCTATGTTGAAAATCACAAACCTTTGCCTGGGATGTCAATCAGAAACAAGAAACGAAACAAGAAAAAAAAAAAAAAAAAAAAAAAGACTCGAGACGTTTCAACTTTTAAATTAAACGTCACTAATGCGGATGGTTTAGTTAAGTATATTATTTTTTTTTGTCCCAACAAAATTATTTATTTTTATTTATACTATATCTATTTTAATATTGAATTTATGACGATTAAATATTATTTTTTATAAAATTATTATGAAATATCATGATGAAATTATGAATTTTAATCCTGTGTTAATTTAAGATTTTTTTTACATCATTAACAACAAGAATGAAACGTTTCGAATTACGTGTCCTTATAATAATTATGGGACAAAGATATTATATCACTTTCCAAATTAAATCGTTTTAATTAAATTACAACATTATCATATTTAATAATTTTTTTTTACAAAAATATGGAAAAATCTACCTATTATGTTCTAAATCCCTTTAGGCCACCAAAACAAATCCCAAATGGTACACCGTTCTCATCATAGCCAGCTGGGGACACTGATACCAGGAAACCCTCCTATGGCGAGAACACTGGAAAAATCTGAACCAGGAGTCACCACTGATCTAATATTCCACCATAATCTTTTCGAAGCCATTTCTCGTTAGCTCTTCCATAGTTGCTCGAGCGATCTCTACCTCAGCATCTATCCCTTTCGTGGCTTCGGATGCAATGGAAACATTGATGGGAGGTAGGACACAAAAACAATGTGTAATAAATCGTCTTTCATTTGTGTTAACCTGTTAGGAACAAATGAAGTAGAGCAGAAAACAATAAAGATACAAATATATGATTTTTAACGTGGAAAACTCCTCGATGTGAGAGGTGAAAAACCACGAGGTTGAAACCCATCACAAATCTCCACTATCAAAGAAATAACGGGTACAAGAGAACACTAGAGGTAATTGTGATCGCAGACAAACAAATCAAATCAGCGAACAAATCAACTAAAAACGAACAGTTTCCAACAGACCTGTTCGGACGGTAATATATCGATGCACACAACTCCAAACGATGCACTGTTAGTTACTTTTCGAAGATTGATGAGTTAGAAACGTACTCATCAAATTTCACCTCGATCCGATACCGGATTGACCTCCAAACAGTGCTTCAAAATTGACTGCACAGTGTAGATTTCTCAACGAAAATCTGTCGAGACCTGCTATGATCTGATCGATTCTCTTGGTGCGATTCTGCTGGTTTGTTGTGTAGATCAGGAATTTTCTCTTGAAGAATCCAAAACAACCAACGCTGTTGCATGATCGTTTTCTTCTCTTTGATCTCTCATGTACAATCTAATAATCAAAAAAAATCTTGATCTTAACAATATCTCCAATTTATATTTTTGATGGAAAAATAATCTAACCTAATAAAATCAGATTCTTTCATTTAATTAAATATGGGCTTTCGACATCACGCTTCCTCCATAAGGAATAGATCAAAGAATACGGGCAAGATGTTTGTTCGACAGCATCCGAGACAGTTCTGCATATGGGCCTGCTCCATTTCAACAGCACATTTGATACTAAGAGTCCGATTACCTATCACATAGAAAAGGGAACTGCTATGTCCAAACTGTAACTACAAGGTATTAAGGAAATTAAAGCCCCTCCAGCCAAAACATTTAGGAGGGCAGTATAAACTGCTTAAAAATAGTTGAGTCCGTAGGCACATAGCCGACATAAACACGATATATAGCTGTTTTATTATCGTTTCTAAAGAATTGTAGACTTACCCGACTGTGTCTTGCCGAGGGCTGATGGGTATAACCCCAGTTCTGCTTGTGAGCCCTACAGTCGGCTTTATGCCGACGATTGAATTAGAACTGGAGGATTTGAACCATCCGTCTCAATCCCAAGTGAAACTAATCATTCTAGGACTAATTCAACGTATATATCATTGTACTTGAGGAAACATCGTACTCATCAATATTGTATAACCTTGAAGGAACGACTTTGATCTTAATACTCATAACAGTATGGATCTTCTACAATCTGCTCAAGCTTGTGATAGAATAGTTTCCACGACTTTCTTTTACTGCTCGAGGTTGTGATAGCTTATATCTTTTTACTGTATTAGAAGCTTGCATAGTGCTCTTTCTATTTGTTTTCTCGGCTTTCTTCTGCCGAAGGGAACGAATTTTCTCTCCCCTCTGTACCTATTGTATGGATCTCCTCTCTTTCACTTGCAAAACCTATTGCATTTGTCATCTCTTTGTCCAAGGCAAGGAAGGCTAAAGGAAATCCGGCAAGACATGATACTAAAACAAGTCTGACATGTGATCACGAGTTTGAATTCTATAACTCTTATTGTTTGCATGGTTATACTTGAGCAATATGATGTTCTACCATCAATTTAAAGTAGACAGAACTAATCCTCAAATCATATCCACACCCACACATATATGCTTAGCAACTAACAAGTCCCAGCAACTTAACCCACAAAAATATGAGCAATCCAAAAGGCAACAACCTCTTATGGGCTTTAATATTTTGCAAGGTATCAAACTCCTCATCACACGGTTGAAATAAGAATTGCTAACTACTTGACAAACTTTTCATTTTATTAGTATCAAGTATAAATAAGAATTAATGATAAAAAAAAGTATAAATAAGAATTGCTAACTACTGAACAAACTTTTCATTTTATTAGTATCAAATATCAACTCACACATATTCTCAACAGAACCAAAACCTCACTCATCAGCCCCTGCCCGGATCTAGCGCACCACCCGCTGGGAGCCCTCGTCGACGACCCACGTCCAAAATCTCTGGTTCCGTAGACCATAACCTTCTCCATTGGGCCATGATCCTGTTTTGAATTTTTGCTTGAGGTAATTGAGTATAAACACAACTTCTGTAGGTCTTAAATCTTGATCTATTCTATAGATAATGGACTCCAAATTGGTTCGCTTTCAATACCATACAGTCACGTCAGTATTGAGTGAAAAAAGCAATAAACTCACTTGGAAGAAAAGGGGGTTTGGAAGAGTGAATCCCAAAAACATCTAGATGCCAATACTCTCGCATCAAATTGATCCTTATATCGATATTGATAGACAAGGGTGAATGCAAACCCAAGAACCTTAACTTCTTACATACAAATGATAAACCAACATGAACTACATGTAAGCTGCTTAACGAGCAGCAATGTCACAAAGCTTAACAAGCTGATCAACTGCATGCTCTAAACCTGCAAGTGACACCTCCAGAGCCAGAATTGGCACGTCGGAAACGCAGAGCCGTGAAGAGGACATTCCTAGGCGATCCCAACAACGCTGCATTCATGCGCTCAATGACACTGAATGCGTTATAAGGGAAGTGGAGACTGTCGTACGAGTTGAGAAGAGCGGTAATCCCTTCTCTTAAGAGGGTCCTGTAGGGATCTCCTCTGCCTTGCAACCCAACCCAGAGAGTCATATCTGTTCCATATCTCCTTGCAGCCAGCGGACCGAAAATGAGAGCCACTGTCGTGTCCGGGTTCACCAACTTCCAATAGCATCTGAATTCTGGCATCATCCAGTATCTGTTTTAATAGCCCAGAATAGATTTAGCAGAACTGCTGGCATAACTCAGAACTATGTTGAGATATACTTTCCTGTCTAAGACGAATTGGTTGCAACAAGAAAGCAGTCTAATGAACAATAACGTAATTGTCACTTGCATCAAATTATTTTACCCACAAGGTTACTATGTTACTTCACAATTAAAGCCTGTAAATGCACGATGGGCTTTATCAAAAAAAAAAAAAAAAACCTGTATATGCACATTCTTCCATAACTCGAGAATCCGCAATCATTATCCTAGGTAATCCTAGGCCAATTAGCCCACAAACTATGTTTAATCTTTTTAGATGATCTGAATCAATACAATAGCTCCAACCTAAAAATCATTTCATCCATCGGGATTTAAACTATGATAATGAGGATGCGGTTTTAATGTCAGAAATAGCAAGCTGCTTTGATTTTACGTAAGTACATATCTATATTGTATGAAGAGAAATATCACATATGAATACTCAATGGTGGATATCGATCAAGAATATACCTATATGAGCAAGCTGAAGCTTCGAAGAAAGGCACTGGCGACGTTGGAGGCAATGGTGGAAGCCTAAAGATGGGAGGAGGAGGTGAAGCAGGAACAACTGGAGCCACGGGCGGAGGGAACGTTGGCACAGGGTTTACTGGTGGTGTCAATGCCGGGGCAGTAGACCTCGGGCAGAAGGACATGGGCCGAGAAGGCTGAGAAATCAGTGCATCAACAGAATACATTTCCATGTCAAACATGCTAAGCATGAGTCTAACAGACTTCGACGGACCAGCAGCCGCCGTGCAACCGTTGGAGGCCTCATCGGGTGCCGATACGACCTGTGTGTAGCAGCTGCTTAAATCTGGTGTGCCATCAAACCTCATCACATAACCTCCAAATATGTTCGTTGTCTCTTGTCCTACTGTTGTCATTTGCCCATCAGTCCCTGGACATGTCATTCCTACTTTAACCCCTGCATATAATGAAAACTTCAGATCGAATTTCATATCGAGAGATATTAAAAGATTTATTTAGAACAATCATGTCTAGAATGAGAGGATAACAATCATGAAAAAAGCAATTTAAGGATTATACTCTGTATTTAGGCTTCTTTGATACTGCATGACAGGACAATCAAGAAGAGTTAGCTCACTAATAGGCAACTCTTCACCCAAAAAGTGATAAGAAATTCCACACTCCTCAAGGGAAAAGACGAAATAAAAACACTCTTTATATTACAACCGAGATAAGACTACTTGTATCTTCCCCTTCATAGACCATGCACATGACAAGATTTATACGAGCCTTTTTTGTGTTTTTGAGAGATTTTCAGATAAAAGAGTAGTAACACAATTATAATTAGTTTCTAGATATGATATCAGACATGTATCACGCTATCAAATGGGCATTTGCCATGACCAACATTTCAAGGCCTAGAGAAAAGGGACAACGAATGAAGAAAGTTGACAAGTTTCATACCATAGAGAGGATAATCAAAGAGAGAGATGCGCCCATCCTTGCATTGATCACAGAACACAGAACCAGAAACAGTTGCTCCTCCTCTCACTTCACCAATGGCTACAACCGCAATGGCCACAGCCATGAGCAGAATCCTATCAATTAAGCCCATTATACAAGTTTGGCAATAGCAATCACAAGTCACAAAATCAAATTGGGCAACAACAAAAGTTAGTATCAGCAGCTACAGGATTGGTTGGGGTGATAATAATGGGAACTAGCTAGTTCAGTTCACCAAGGTTTCAACTTATGAAGAGGAAGCAAGAGAAGAGTGTACCTGGTACCAACCCTCAACTGTCCCACAAACATTTATGAGGTATTTCGCAGAAGATGGTGGAAACCATTAATGAACTCACTTGGTACACCAGGGCTCGCCACAGATCCAAGAAAATGTAATGCTCCTACAGGATTACCAAAAATCAGGATGGATATGTAACATGAGCATCTATTTGACGTCCAAATTTTTCTCATTAACGTAAAAAATAAAATCGTTTTTTCAAAAAACAAGAATTCTGTTTCTAAAAAAGTCGCTTCCTCGAGAGGGATTTCTCAACAATAAAAATAATAAATATCGTTTCTTGAGGAGGCGATTTTTCCTCAATAAATGGAGCTGAATTTATATTTTGGAAATATTTTTATGAAAATTAATACAGAACTTAGACAACAATAGAAAAAAGTTACAGCTTGATTAAGAAATATAATACAAGATAAACGCAAGAAAAACAGATTTCAAGTTATTGGCGATTTTTGTTGGTTAGAATCGCCTTTTCAGGAAAGCAATAAATTTTTTTTTAGCAAGCGATTTCTTCTTTGACGTTCATTTTATGAACGTCAAAAAGCAATGACAACATGTAACATGGATACATGGTTATCAAAATCAGGATGCTAAATCATAGTTTGCAGGAATGCTATACAATAATTAGGCATGAAACACGGTTATGAAATTTTACTTAGAAAGTACACACGTATAACATGAATACATGAGTACCAAAATCAGGATATCATATCCTAGTTATCAAGAACGCCATAGACTGTATTAGGACTGGAGCACGGTTATTGAGTTTTCACTTGCGAAACACATTTTGGTATAATATTCCTAGTACAAGAAATACAACCAGCAAAGCAGGGTTGAGGCTAAATCTGCAACTGATACGAAACCCTAAGGATCAATCTGAGCTTCTGCTTAAGTAATTTCATTAAGAACATTAGTAACCAGCGGAGTTTTAGGGACGGCTTGATATCACTGTTCAAAATTGTGAAAAACAGAAACAAAAAATCATTTTTTCTGGTTTTCTATTTTCTGTTTCTTTTTCATGCGTTTGAAAAATAGAAATCAACAATAAACACTTTCATTTCATCATGAAACAAAAACTGAGAATATGAAACAAAAACGATACCAAACAAGCCCCAGCACTCCAGCAATTAGTTCACACTGATGCTGAATAACAAGAAAAAACAGTAGTAGAATTAGAGCTCCAAGGGATGCTTATATTGTCCTAAACCATATCCACGAGACATCGATGGCCACATAAAGCACCTCATCGACATTGCCAAAGACTTAACTTAGATAACCCATGATAATGTGACATGAATTCATGGTCTAAAATGCGAATCCTATCATGCAGTTATCAGATATCAATTGCTATGAAAAAGTTTATACACCAAACAATGCTGGTTTTTTCAAACCTGAAATAAAAATCTGGCCCTTGACTGGGCACTCTATGTTAAAACTATAGGCCATAATGTTTGAATATGAGGCCATTCCTTCAATGTGAATGGTCTCAGTATTCAACCGTCCATCAAAGAGCGGCTGGGACAGCATTGATTATGTCCTTTACAAAACCTGGAAGGAAATTGAACATGAAAACACAGTCTTACCTCCCTCCCATGTTACTGAATTCCACCTCATTCACTATTTCACACATTTGGCCATCAAGGACCACATAAGCTCTGCATTGACAGAATCCAACCGTTGCCCTCCAATTCGGGTTGGGTGAGTCTTTAATACTATCATTGACTATGTTGCTAAGGTCATATGATGGTACGCTGCAATCAGCCAACAGAATAAATCTCAGCATACATAAGATTCGTTCCCATTAGATGTTGCACAAGCCAAATAAATCAGAAATCGCTCAAAGGAATACCTTCTTTTCGGTCAGATACAGCAGAAATGGCCAATGGCTACTCTTGCATCCTGCTGTATTGTTGTCTTTGTCTCTACCAGTATAGCAGGGACCAAGAAGACGGGAGCGGACAAGAAATGAGGCAAGAGCAAAGACTCTGATCATGTTTTAGGTACCAGGATCACATACAATGCTTACATATGCTCACACACCATAACCACACCAAAATGTCAACCAGTACATCGATTTGCTAGTCTCCAATGGGAGGGGAAATCGGTTTCAAGCGACAACTCTAGCTAAAGGAGGGAACTAATACCCTATAGGTTGCGTTGCGATGTTGACTGAGCTAAATGCAGTTCAAAGAACTTACAAGCATGAATGAAGCAGTTCAACTCGCTCGACACATTGAACATTCTTATTAGCGATTCACTGGTTGGAGATTCTTCCTGAGATTCAGAATTCATAAAAAGCAAGAATCCAAGCTAACTCAGCACTTCCACTCTATATTATATGCAACATATCCGCCAATCAATAGAACAAATGTAATCTTTCTCATATGTACATGGTAAATAGACACTTGAATGAATACAGAAATCTAAGAGCAACAACCTAGAGAAATCAAAAAGAATGAACACTTGACCCTAAAAAACTGTGCAGCTTCTAACTGAAAGACACACGAAAGTTGCTTCATGACCTTGTTATTTTCCCTGTTACCAATGCACTATGTACCGAGCCCTTCCCAGCTTTGTGAATTCAGTTCTCTAACCTCTAGAATGCGACTAGCAGTATCCAACAAGTGAAATAATCACATGCCAGAATAAGAGAAAGAAAGATCCCCTCCGCCCTCAATGAAGGGCAATGCTTATATTGGTGTTGTTCGTCAAGATGCTGGAAGCTAGGAAGTGATAGTCGTCTCAGACAAAAATTTGTTGCTTAATCAAAAAAAGTCAGAACTGTGCACCCCGATGAGTTGTTCTTCATCACCGCTCTTCCTGGAACCCCGATTGCTACCATACCATGCCCTAGACCCTGCAATACCTGATACAACAAATCCAAATAAAAAGCGAGAACTAACCACGGATATGGGACAGTTGATACACTCAAAAAAGAAGTGTTCAACCTTTGTCTATACCTAAACCGACTGTCATGTTCAAGTATGTACGATTCTGACTTGTAGGAAATATGTCATGTGCAAACTTTGTCCATACAGTATTAGCACAGCCTCCTATCCTATTAAGTATTAACTCGTTTGTGCAAACAAATGTATAAGTAATAAAAAGATTTCACCATCCTTCAGGAGAATACGCATTTACAGAAACAACGAATCATCACAACCTCATCTCAAACAAGATGAAGTCAAAAGTTACCTGATGTAATTGCTCCTGCTCTCTTGTTGCATGCAAGATGATTGTTCCACATAACACAGTAATGAATCCACAAATTTCAGAGGCTATGCTGCTAGCATCTTGACCTTACCAATCCTATAAGATATGCAAAAAGCCTAAGCACGGTATACAATAAACAAAGATAAAAGAACTAGCACAAGAAGCTTATATATGAGCAATTACCTTGAACATAATTGCACTTGCCACAATAGTCAGGGTTGTAAACATCACGTAGTAAATTGGAGAAACAACTGCAGCGTTAAAAGTGTCCAGCGCCTGCAATGAACATACAAACCAGCAAAAAATAAGGTCAAGAGAGCATATCTTAAACATAACTGGATGTTCATCTCAGAGACCAATAAATTCAGATGATCTATCATAGATTTGCATAGGACCAAGTATAATTTGGTTATAGGAAGATCAAGCTCAGGTAGAAAATACACATAAGGAAAGAAAATCCAGAGACCTTATTCAGGTAATTTCATTGTGTTATAACACAAATAGCTGCAACTGAAAGAAAAAAAAACCAAGACTGCAGGTATTGCAATTGATTTATCCCCTCCAATGTAAGCTTTATGGCGATTCCAATGGCCTTAATGCTCACGACCTGCATACAAGCATGCAAGTTTAACCGTATCAGAAACTGTAGAGTAGCAAATGGGCAATCCAATGACTGGTACAACTTCAATTCAAGATACTCACGGGCTTACCGTCAATGAACCTATTAAAGAACAAATTCCCAAGTATATCAACATGTTTGACTGTCCATAGCGTTGCTCGAAGTAGAAAACAAAAATGATCACCACGGACAATGTAGCCGCTACATATGTTAAAAATGCTGTTTGTAGCCAAAAGAAGGAACCAAGTAGGACACTGAGAATGTTAGAAAGGGTATGCCTACAAAAGCAGAAGATATGGAACTTGAATAGCTGCAATTCCGGCAAACCTGGTTCCGTGGCTAAACCCCAGATTTGAATAACAGAAGTAGGTGATTGTTCCGGTGGTGCATGAAGAACAATCACCACAGATCCCACAATGCAGCATACACATCCCAGGATACCCAATTTTGGCAAGCGTTCTTTCAGCACGCCGCAATCCTTTCTTCTTGAGAATGAAACTCGTGCCGATGAACGCGCTCGACGGCACCGCCAACGCCAGCCCCGGCACGTTCCCCGTCACCATAATCGAATCGATATCGGATCACCAGCCATCGATCGATCGAGAAAATAACAGGGAAAATGGAAAGGGGAAAAAGGAGAAGACGATGAAGTGGAAAGAGAGTCGACGGCGGTTTGGGAGGAAATTTCGGAACTGCGAGTAAGCGATGCTTTGCTTTGATTGGCTCGCGGACGAAAGAAGCGAAGCTTGAGGGGGATGCTCCCAGCCGTCGAGTTTGGTGTGCAGTAGTGTCGAGAAAGATTCGAGAAATAGTATAGAGAAAGAAGATCAGTGGAGTTGAGGATTCTCATTTGTATTGTTCGGTTTTTTACGAGATTACTGTATATTATTATCGTTATATTATTTATTTTATTTTTATATATATTAAATAATAATAATATTTATGTTTTTTTATATATTTATATGTTAATTAAATTATATATTTTTATCTTAAGTATGATTTTGTGTATTTATATGTTTTTATTTTGATTTTGTCTTGTGTTTTTATTAGGGAATGATTAAATCCAAAGTAAAAAAGATTAATTCCAAAACTATTTTACAATAAAAAATAAACTTATTAAAAAATAAATTATTCTGAAATTAGTTATTTATACTCTACATTTAGCACTCCCCTTTTATTAAGGTTATTAAGGTTGTTCTGTGTGTGTATATGTGTGTATATATAATAATTATAGTAGGATTCTTTATAATCTTTTTTTTATATAAAAATAGGATTGCTTATACTTTTATACTAAGGATTCCTTATATTTTTTAATATAAGAATTATAATTTTTTTCATATAATTTAACATTTGAAAAAATTCAAAATCGTTTAAAAAGATTGATGACGTTCCATAACTTTACGTTTCATAATTTGACATCCCATTTCTTAACATCTCACAAAATGATTTTGTGTCCTATTTTTTGACGTCTCACGATATGGTTTTATATATTTAAATATATAATAGATTATATGATTTTTTTTCCCGAGAAACGATTATATGAACCTTGATTTGATAAGGTAGGTAGAAGTAGGGAAATCATGTTCAACTTCGTTATCTTTCATATGAACTTCATGTTCTTTTTTGTGTGACCTAACTATACTTCATGTTTTATTTCTGGTTGGAATTGGTAAATACTTTTGCTCCATAAACACATGTTTAGGCTCATCTCAACATATAAGTCCCCTTAACATCCGAGTCCAAGGGGAGTATTTCATATGGTACACAGTCCTCTTTCTTTTTGTTTGAAGCAGGGAGTGACAATAATGTCTAAGGATTCAAGAGCAGAATTCAATATTCAAACTAAACCTGGACTAATACATTATGACTTACATATATATATATATAAGCTAGTACTTCTTTTTTTTTTTCACCACAATCGATGTTGGTAAGTAAATTCATCAGATGCCTCTACAGAATGTATAACCTGATAAGAACCAGCAGTCCTCATAAAATCCAGCTACTGCAAGCAACATAACGCTGATGATCGTCTTCAGTAACGCTGATGACTGTCTTCAGTGATCAGTTTGTGGAGTTTGAGGATGGCCATGCTGCAGGGGCGACCAATGGATGAACCACATGCTCATATTGAGCAGCATCCGATGTGCAATTAAAAGCAAAGGATGGCCGTTAATCAACTAGAGCAACATGGGCATTCAAGATGTGTACCATAATCTAGTAGCACACACCATAACAAAACACAATATACCATTGAACCGGCATAGCTGCATATGCTAGTGACCTTGACGGAGGTTGAGAATACCAGTACCTTTCAGGCTGCCATGACTAAGGTATAATTCAGTTGAGCTAACAAAGTATATAGAAACTTATCCAGCACTGACATAATCCAACAAACAAAAAGCGAAACAAAGAGCGAAACTGAGTTTGAATATCCTGCAAACCACTGGAAATCCCCTGATTCTGAAAGTGTAAGACAAACTATCACAAGTTTTGTAGTCAGTTCTGCTTTTGTAGTAAAAAGGCTCACCCGTAGCATTCACCTGCAAGTAAACCCTCCACATTCTACACTACAAAACCATGGTTTTGCTCTCTATCGAAACTAAATACTCGACAAGTCGTTCTTCGAATGAGACAGCAGTACTGGTGGAGATCGTTCTTTGTTCTGCTAACCCCATACAAAGGATCAGTTTACTTCTTCCTCTTCAATTTGTTCGACAGGGATTGTGTATATGCAGTTCCCTGAAGAATCAAAGTGGATTTGAGATGAATCTTCTGATTGAATATCAAACTCAAACCACAAAAATATGCACAGTATAGCAAGACATGAACTATAAATATATAATTACAAACCTGAAGCCATTCATCCATCGAGGCCTCGGTTGATCGTGTACCAACTTCCACCTTTGGCGCCCTCTTGGATTTCTACAGCAGAAAGAGAAATGAAACAATTATGGGTAGGCAATTTCAGGGAAAATGCGAAGGCACAAACATGAAGCAGATTTTGGAGAACAAAGAACGAGATAAGACACGTGTTATGAGCGAAGCAGATTGCATAAGCCTGGATAGTTCAAACACTAAAATCTCTTCAAGTAAAAACGAAAGGGAATGCTAATGCCAAGACAAAAAAATGATTAATCCAAGCCATTACACACATAATTTTTTTTGGACAAAAATATCCTGCACTCACATGATGCCTTGGATGAATAAATTTTTGACTTGGCATTATCAATTGGAGTTTGATCATCGTTCTTTTTCACCAAAGAAAAAAAGTAAGCAACCGTCAAACAAATATGTTTCAATCTGCATGCTTCTCAATCTGAGGGCACTTACTGCTTTTAAGTTCAAATTTCACGGTCAAGTTGATTTATACATAACAATGGCGATTGAATGAATCTTTCGATCACAGGATCTCTTGAAGCAAGATTTCTCCAAGCAATTAAAAGCTCAATTTGAATAATTAATATAAAAGAAAAGGGGATAGCATAGTTTATAGCACAAACAAAGTTCAACTACAAACTGCCAGACAGAGCAAGATTATCAAATTTGAGGATACCTTTGAGAGGTTCTGCACTTGACCACGGATCCACAAACCAAGAGCAGCAACAAGTGCAAGCCCTAGCAGGACCAGAAGAACAGTCTCCATGCTCAAAAAGCCGCTTGGCTCTATGACTTCCACGGTACCATTGAAGAAGGTGCTTTGGTAGGGCTGCTGGTCAATCTCATAAACAATGGTTCCAACAAGATCAAATCCTCCAGCCTGCAAAGTGGAAACCCAGTTAAAAACAATGGTTTGGTACAAAGCTCAACCAGGAGCACCGTGCCAGATAATAGAATCAAAACTCCACGATATGGAGTAGAAACAGTAAACAGATAGATTGATGCGCACCTGTAAGTATTTGCTCACAGCAAAAACATAAGGGAACGTTGCTTGGGCTGATGGTGGCACCGATGCATTATTGAATATCTGACATAAAAGAAAATAAGACAATAAAGATTATAGATAAGGAGGCACAGCAAAATGCAATTTCTAGAGACGGCACAAGAATACACGATGAATACCTAAGAACATCCAAGGTTTAAGCAAATGATGAAAGAAATCGGGATATAACTAGCAGGAATGCTCTTTAACACACTAAGGTTCATCATGTTGAACGCTATCAATAAGTTATGCTGATAGAGGCTAACGCTAGAACAAAAAAATATGAAAAAAATACAGAAAAAGGTTTGCGAACAAAAAGTAGGAATTCATTCACCTGGACGGTAGTCATACCTAGGAATTCATTCACCTGGACGGTAGTCATACCTTTACCCTTACTATTTTTATGTTATTTCCTTATTAAATATGATATGAACAATTAATATGATTGAAGTTCGATAAATAACGTAAATACCCACTAAAGTGTACCTTGCATCCATCAGGGTTTCCCCACACTAGCACTACCCAATACTTTGCAAGTCAAATTTACACAGCATGTGGTCCAAGTACCAAACCTAATATCTCCTCAGCCTAAAGATTGGTTTCTCACTTCTCAGTGTCCTTATGATTTTTATCAACACATCAGAGACAGAACAACAGTGAAAAGACACACAAGATCCCACAGGATCTAAAATCTATTGTTCCACAACTAGCTATGCAGCAAGTCAAACAAGGAGATGACAAAAAAAGATAAAAAAAAACAATATTAATGATTATTATAAAAAGAATCACAGAGCTCCATCAAATTTAATTTTCCAGCAGAGGATAACTCTATGTAATCACTACAGTCGATGTCTAAGTACACACAAGTACCTCTAGAAACACGCCATCACATTTGTCAACTTAAAAAAATGCTACTCAAAACAGCCATGCACGCTCTCATCTTGATTGAGGAATCTAAATGTACACTCTCTAAAAGAATCAGATAGCCTTTAACTAATATTAACATGAGATAGTGCAACCTGGAGTTAGAAAACACTAGTACCTGTGCAGTGAGGTTTTGAACCAGTAAACTGTGATCAAAGGGGAGATGCACGCTCGCCTTGATAGCAATGACATTCACACTCGAGTCGCCTACAAGTATTCAAGTACCAAGTCACATATGATACTACACAAAGTTACACTCCAGCCTTCTGAATGGTTATAATTTTATGTCGAATATAATTTTATATACCCCTGCATATGATAGACTCAAATCCAACTATAACATAGCCTGGCCAGGCATTCTCCCCACATCTCATGGCCAAAGAGATATTGAGTATATGCCACTCATCAAGATTCAATCAATGCGGAGTGTTTCTCAAAATTCATCAACACTTTTATGATAACAGAAAAGCTTGGGTGCTCAAAACATTCAAGTGAACCCAGTAGAGAGCAGAAAACCAATTCTCATATCCACATAAACATAAACATCCTGTTAGCGTGATGAATCAACTCTACAAACTTCAGGTAAATGACCCATGAAAACTATAAGCTTCATAGCACTTCATCTCACGCAAATTGCATTTTTCAGTTTGAAAAGTGAACAAAACAGTTGCCTCATATGTTATATGAAATCTGGGTAAGAGCAGTCCGACTCATGAATTCTAGTCAAGTCTATGCCATGATGCTATGTCGAATCACCACCTCTACGAAACGCTGAAGTGTTGGGTAATACAAAGAAGACTGCTAAAATGTCATTTGCATCATGATATATATATATATATATATACCACACACAAAACCAAAACAACAACACTCAACACCGCAGAATCTTAGTGATTACCATCATATTTTATGCCAACAAGCAGCTCCGTCTCCTCTCCAGCCGGCACCACTGTAAACCAACATCTTCATCAAAATCAACAGCCATTCAAATTCATTCTAAATTTCTCCCTAATAACAAGCAAATTAAAAAACCACATACATTTTCCGGGGTTTTTGGGGAAAACACAAACCGTCTGCACTCCTGCAGCAGATCCAAAACTCTCATCCGCATAAAACTGAGCATCATCACTCACAATCCCAACATCACCAACCTCTCCAACGGTATCAGCCCCATCGTACACCATCTCCGACTCCTGCTCCGATTCACATCTCACCACTACCAAATCAAACCCAAACCATCAACACAAATCAAACATATTACTCAAATCAAATCGAATCATAGATCTTGAAATTGGGTGAAGAGATGAATTAGATCTGAGTTTTTGAGAGGTAACTTACCATGGAGGAAAGGGGAGACGAAGAGGAGGAGAGCGAGGAGGAAAACCCTAATCGCCATGGATGAATGAAATAGGAGATCGGCGGCGGAGAGATCGATGCAGAAGGTGAGGTTTTTGTTTCAGCTGCTTGTTTGTTGTCGGTTCGAGTGGTGGCCGAACCAATGGGGTTGGTGGAGTGACGAAACGCACCGATTTTTCTTCCAACAAACAAAATGGGTTTGTTTGTGTTAGGCTTATTAAATATCTTATAAAAAATATCTTTTTAAATTTTAATTTTAAGTTTTTTAATTATTTAAATTTTTATTTTATAATTTGTGATAATAATTTTAATTAAAAATAATAATATATTTTTATATTTATATTTATATTTCAAAACATATAATTTGATATATTTTTCCACTTTCGTCCTCCTCTTCGTCTTCGCTCAAGACATCCCCTAAAAATCATCAATTCACATTCCTCAATCATCGAATCGAGATTTCGATTTGATCCATTATCCTCAATTATCAAATCAAGACCTCGATTTGATCCGATCGAGTGGCATCGAATCCTTCTTTGATGAAATCAAAGATGCCAATTCCCACCGTCGTCGCATTGTCAACAGTGAACCAAACAACAATGCATAGGATAGGATTACCAAAGGACATAATTGCTCACAGTCATTATGTTTAATCTTTGATTTCTACCATGATAACAAGAAGAATCTTTCGATTTGATATTTTGTCGAACACATTGTACATACATTCTCATGTTCAATAACGGAATACGAAGAAGGTGGCCGGCGAAGTGAATAGTGAGTGTGCCACGACAACAACGCAATACAAAAAAAAAAAAAAAACAATAGTATAAAAATAAAATTGTGTGGGAGTAAAAAAACAGAACAGCATTAAACAAAGCAGAGGATAAAAACTAGCAACATTTTCATTCAACTAGTCCAATTTTCATTCAATTACAACACAACCAAATCTATACCAACAACAATCGACAAATCGAACCCCCATTTTTACACACAACTCAATCAAAAGATTCCTAAACCACAATCCAAATCTATTTTGATTTTGTTCACACTATTTGTTTTATTTTATTATGACGCTCTGTTTTGTTTTCTTAAGACATTTTGTTTTGTTTTTTGTTTTAACATCTGTTTTGTTTTATTCAGATGTCATGTTTTCATTTGTTATGATGTTCTATTTCATTTTATCATCTTGACGTCCTGTTTCGTCATCCTGACGCTTTATTTTAGCATTTTGTCATCTTGACGCTCTATTTTAGAAATAGGGAGAGATTGTTAACATTTTGTTATTCCGACACTTTGTATATTGTAAGAAAATCATCGTGTTGAATGTGATGTATATATATTGTTCAGACGGTGTATTTATTCCAAAATAGAGTGTCTGGACAAATTCAATGTTCTAGGCGACTTTCATTTTGTAATTTACAAAGTTTAATGAGGAAATCAATGTATATTGATGAAAATAGGATGCCTGATCAAATTCAATATTTTACCCAAACGTTCTGTTTCGAAACAAAGCGTTTGTTCTGATATAAATTAAAAAAAACAAACAAAAATTGATCAAAAATATCCAATAATAACAATATGAATTGCAATATTAATACGAGTCTGTGACAAATAAAACGATGCTGAATAACATGAAATTTTTTCATGTGTTATTTTGTCGAACATCTTGTGTGCATACATTCTCATGTCCACTAATTCTCCACAAACACAATACCTACATTTAACACGAAATAACATCATAGCAAATGCTGTGATGGATAAGCTAATTCTGATTCTCATACTCTCATTTGCACACATTATAGATGAATGCCAACAGAGTGAGACCTGTTATTCGACAATATTAGCCAGAATCTTCCTCATTCAAACCTCTTCAAAGATGAGGATTCCGACAAGCACCGAGGCATCATAATCACCAGGCTTGATCTACGACCATGACCTATGATAGGTTCGAATTCATCGTCTCGATTTTCTTCACAAAATAGCGTCGTTGGTGGTTCCAGGGACGGTTGAGAGGGAAGCAAGTACAGGAGGAGATGGAGATGGAGATGGAGATGGCCATAAGAGTGTGGTGTCTTGGATCTGTGGCGACGTCGACGACGGTGAGGACAGTCACGAGGCAACCAGGATTGAGGAGAAGGAGGAAGTTGATAAAATTATATGATTTTTTAATTCTTAATCTGTATGTTTTTGTCATTATTGTTGAAAAGATATGTTATGGTTACTTTCTGTAATTAGTCTCAACTAAATAACTTCATTTTTTTTATTTGAGGGACTAATTAGTGGAGGAAGGGACTGTGATAAATAGTTTCGGAAATAATAATTTCATGGGACTAAACTTTTTGTAAAGGAAACAATCCAATTTAATATGCTATCCTATATTTATTTCACAGATTTGGACGTTGGACTGGACTAATTAGTTATATGATAAGTATTTATCGAGTCACAAATAAATACAAAACTAAAATATTAAAATATATTATTTAATGTTGGAACTATTAGTCACAGTAATCCCAACGCTATTTATCTCAGGATTAATATTTTATGTTATTTTATTTGGGTTGGTTAAAAATATTTATAATATTTTTTATTTTGATAATCATTTTATTTAGAACATATCAACTTAATCATATTTTGTTATTATATATCTTATTATATTATCTTATAATTATTAAAATACATCCCATCATCACTTAAAAAATATTGTTTCTCCATCGAATTTCATAAAAATTCAAACAATACATAAATCTCTGCGCGGAGTGAAACAGATACATTTAAATTGGAATGGAGATAATACTAAACTCATCCCCCTCTTATATATAAACCCTCTTTCCACTTTATTAAAAGTGATTAACAAAATAAAAGGTTTGCATCGAATTTGGAGTCGATAAATTATTTTCTAAATTTGGTTGTAGATCAAGTTTTGTTTATCGGCTTAAATTATCACTTGAGGAGTAAGATCAACACAAATATATAGTTTTAGATTTTACTGTCAAATATATAAAATAATGATTTAAACTTGAATATTCATTTAAATCTTGCCTTTATTTCAAGATGTTTATCTCACAAATGTTATTTTCATATTTAAATATGAACAAAAAATTTGATATTGAAAGATTTCAATGTGTTTTATTGTAAAAAGAAAAAAGAAAAAAGAATGGGGATTTTAATGTGGATAACCTTAGGGGTTGTTTGATATTATTGCTCAAAAATAAAAAATCAAAATAATAATAAAAATAAAAAATCAATAAAGAAACCAAAGTCACTTTATATAATAAAATGATTGCTTATGAATAAGATCTTAAATAATGTATTGATGGAAAAAAAACAAAAATTTAAAATTATATATTGATTTTCTGTATTCTACTTCCGTTTCAAAAATATGAATAACAAAACACTTTTGTTTTATTAATTAGTGAAATAAAATAAAAAATTAGAAATAAAAATAATACTTCTTCCGTCCTGAAAAAAGTTAACCGAATTGATTGTACAATTTTATTAAGAAAAATAGGTTGAATTTGAAACAAAAAACCAGATGGCCTCCCTTGTAGGTTAGTTGAAAGAGGAGTGAGAAAAATGATAATACGATACAATGATGTGATATATAATAAATATTAAAAATAATTGGATAAATTTAATTTGAAAGCTTTCCATTTATAGCAAGATTATAATTTCTTTTGGGATGAACAAATTAAAAAAATTGCTCTACTCTCTTCATCCTAATAAAATTATAATCGACTAATCGAACATGATCTTTTATGTGTATATTAAATCTAAAAAGAATAATCAAATCCCCATTTGTAAAGAAATAAACAAAGTTGGATCCTCAGCTGTCCAAAATTGGACAACAAATGTGCTGTTTTCATCGTAACCATCCAAAAAAAGAAAAAAAAGGAAAACCTGCAATTCCTTCTGCAGCATTCCTGACCGTTGGATTTTGTGCTGTTGTTGAACAGCACACAAGCTATCCTGAGCCGTAATAAACATGCCCTTAGTGATTATCATCTTTTTTTAAGATAGAAAAGTCTATCTTAATTATTTTTTTTCAGGAAAAGTAAAAATGAAAAACAGATATTCAAATCAAATTGGACCGAGCCCGCATCTCAGCCCAATACAGCAGTACCCTCCAGCCCAAGAAACCTTTTCCTATACTCCTCGCCCTCTCTTTCTCCCCTCTTCTCTCATCAACCTCTCCTTTCTCGACTCTGCACAAATCGATCTCATCTCGATTCAAGCAAGGTATGTTTTCAGTTCATTGATTTCGATGCACATGTTCTTCGAATCGAACTCTTAGTCTTCGATTTCATGGTTTGATTTCTCTGTATCGTCGTGGATCGACGATCGGTTCCTCGTCTAGTTGATTTTGGATTTGGATTCTGTCGAAAAAAACGAAATGCGGAAATTTTGGTAGCAGTGATCGGATTAAACTGAGAATTGTGGATGATTCTGCTTGCGTGATTAGCTTGTGTGGTGATGGTGACTTGACTAGTGAATTTTTTAGCTTTTTAGTGGGTGTACTGAACCCTAATTCTCGTATGCTGATTTGGTGATGGTTGGCTCGGTCATGGGCCGTAGTCAGGCACGAAGATATCGGGATCTAGGGTTGAGAATCAGTGTGAAACTTTTGGAGGAGTCGTTCGTTGGCAGTGGTTACTTATGACCTTGTATTATTAATAATCTCTATGATGTCTGTTATTAGTATTTATGATTCCAGAAGAAAAACCATGTTTATGTCATCTTCTGTGAACTATCTCTGTGATTGGGACCTCACGGATGAGAGTTATCAGGTTCATTCTGTGGTATGCTGGACTGACACAAGGAGTGTTAGTTGTGGCATAAATTTTGTGGAATTTGCATTATTATTGCAGTTGGGTATGTTGTTCCTCATATGCGGAGTCCAAGAGAAGTTGGAATATTCTGTAACTTGGTTGGAATGTGTAGACATTTACTCATCCAAATTCCCATTTGGATAAGGGATTCCCTATATGACCTTGTTTATGCGAGTGCTACGTTGATGCAAACTCAGGTTCATTCTATGGTATGCTGGACTGACACAAGGAGTGTTAGTTGTGGCATAAATTTTGTGGAATTTGCATTATTATTGCAGTTGGGTATGTTGTTCCTCATATGCGTAGTGCAAGAGAAGTTGGAATATTCTGTAACTTGGTTGGAATGTGTAGGCATTTACTCATCCAAATTCCCATTTGGATAAGGGATTCCCTATATGACCTTATTTATGCGAGTGCTACGTTGATGCAAACTCAGGTTCATTCTATGGTATGCTGGACTGACACAAGGAGTGTTAGTTGTGGCATAAATTTTGTGGAATTTGCATTATTATTGCAGTTGGGTATGTTGTTCCTCATATGCGGAGTGCAAGAGAAGTTGGAATATTCTGTAACTTGGTTGGAATGTGTAGACATTTACTCATCCAAATTCCCATTTGGATAAGGGATTCCCTATATGACCTTATTTATGCGAGTGATACGTTGATGCAGTCTCTGTTTGTTAAATCACAAATTTTCGTAATTGTCGTCCTCATCAATAAGCTTTTCTCTTTCTTTTTTTGTTACAGGAGCAAATATGAAGCTCGATACAAGTGGACTCGAATCTATGGCTCCAATGGCCGGATCAAGTGCAGGGTTTTCTGATGATCTTCTCGCAGCACCATCCTTCGATCTTCCAAATACTACTAAGGTTAGTTTTACATCTTTTGTCAGAATGAAGGCTGCGCAAACTTAAAAGTTAGTTTTCCTAATTGTATTGATTTTTATTTAACTGCTTTCCCTTGCTATTCAGTTTGATGACTTCCAAAAGGAGGCCATACAGATGGTGAAGCCAGCTAAGGGAACGACCACACTTGCTTTTATCTTTAAAGAAGGTGTCATTGTTGCTGCAGATTCTCGAGCTAGCATGGGAGGATACATATGTGAGTCCTTAAATGTTATTCCGAAGTTATAATAAATAAAAAACCCTTGGGGTTTTTTGTATTCTTTTGGGGTTCGTATCCGGGAGATGTATCTTTCTGTGATCATCTTTCATTCGTATCCTCCATAGTCATGTTTTTGTCTCGGAATGAGTGGAGCAACAAATGAATGAGTTATTTAAATTTGTAAAATTGGCAATCAACCTCAACCTAGGTACCGCCTTACAGATCCCAAGCTGCAACATGATCAGATCGTGAATCTGTTATGAAGTTTAATTTAAATTTGTTATTTGTTTGGGATTTGCTAAGTATCATCAGTTGATGGAGGATTAACCGTAGGAGAAGAAGTTTGTGAGGCTTCATTCATTCTGTTTTATTTTTCTCTCATTCGGTATGCTTATCATCATACTAATAGTGTTTAAATATCTTTCAGCATCGCAGTCCGTGAAGAAAATTATTGAAATCAATCCTTACATGCTTGGCACAATGGCTGGTGGAGCTGCTGATTGCCAATTCTGGCACAGGAACTTGGGAATTAAGGTATGGACACACCTTTTCTTCCTCTGGAAGCTTAAAATCAGTTTCCTGAGTTATTATTAAGGTGGTACCTTAGTTGAGGTTGATTATTACTGCATCCTTTGTTGATTCTTGCATTGGTCTTCCAACTTTGTCTAGCAACGACAGAAGAAAGTTTCTAGTACTATAATCTTTAGGTCATTTATATCTGGATTATTGATCTTTTTTGAAATGGTATTACCCTTCTTCTTCCAGTGTCGGCTACATGAACTGGCAAACAAGCGAAGAATTTCGGTGACAGGGGCTTCGAAGCTTCTTGCCAATATCTTGTATTCGTATAGGGGCATGGGTCTTTCTGTTGGGACCATGATCGCAGGATGGGATGAAACTGTGAGATCTAATATCTCTTTCCTTTTCCTTGACTTAGCAAATGTCTTGATTTTCCTATGAGCTCAGGGGGTATGTGTCTATGTCCGTTTGCAGGGTCCTGGTCTATATTATGTGGACAGCGAAGGTGGCAGACTCAAAGGAACGAGATTCTCTGTCGGTTCCGGTTCACCATATGCTTATGGTGTGCTTGATAACGGGTTTGTTTCTTTCTCTCTTTATACATATTGAAAAATGAGCAAGCCGCCGGTCTACTATGCTAGCTAACAGTTTTAACCATAGTTATCAAAACCGGACCGATCGATGGGTCAATGGGTCACTGGTTCAATCGGTTGAACCGTCGGTTTGATCATTTTGATATTATTTTATTTATTATAATACTAATATATTATTTTTGATCAAAGTATATATTTATAAGTTTTATATAAGTAAAAATATAACTTAAACAACTTATATGTATATTTTTTTAAGGTTTTTTTTGAATATTTTTTTACTATTTTTTTCCACCGGTTGAAGCGGTTCAACCACCAGATTTTTGCCTGAGTTTGATCGGGTCATTCCGGGTCGATTGCGTGGTTGGTTTTTTCATCGGATCGTTGGCTCGCGGTTCAACCGGTTGAACCGGCCGAGTCGGTCCGTTTTTAATAACTATGGTTTTAACAAGGTTGATAGTAGCATAGGACTATACATTGTCAGACTGTACTCCAATTAAAACCATATTCTGTTCTTGTTAACCTTCGTTTTTTACCTTGATAGAGCATTTACATGTTCATTTTGTTTTGCTTCAGATATCATTATGATATGAGTGTGAATGAGGCTGCAGAGTTGGCTAGACGAGCAATTTATCATGCGACCTTCCGTGATGGTGCCAGTGGTGGAGTTGCTAGCGGTATGTGATCTCTATTTGCTTGCTGCATGGTTCTCTAATGGATTTAGCTAATATGGATTTCAGTGGTAGCAAGAAAAGGATGCTCAAATAAAAGAAAAAGGATGTCTTGCTATTCCTGAAGCAATTCTGGACTTGCATTTGTGATAGATTGATCTTGATCATGAATACTTGTTTGTGTTCTCAGTTTACTACGTCGGACCAGACGGGTGGAAGAAACTTTCTGGCGACGATGTTGGAGAGCTCCACTATCAATATTATCCAGTAACCCTGAGTGCAGTTGAACAGGAGATGGCTGAAGTCGCTATTGCTTAAGATCTACTTCTGGAGTGGATGCACTTTGCTCAGAGATGTAATTCCTTTGCGCCAACATTGCTTGTTCATGTCCTCAATCGGCAAGCACTTGTGATTTTCTCCGGCCGATTTCTTTCATAGTGTATCAACATATTTTCAGTGCTATATGCATCGAAACTGCTAGCAGCTCGAAACATTTGTACTAAAAGATGTTTGTTTTCATTAACTTAAACTTCATTATCAAGATTCAGGTTTCCTATCTCATGTTTACTTACATGATTAGTCATCTTCAGGTTTCCGTCTTTGATCTGCTTTGACGTGCGCTTATGAAGTATGAGCTTGGTTCATTTAGATTCATAACAAAAGCATAACATTGATGTCATTTTAGCCTCCAATACAAACCTGTATGAAATTCCGACAAACTATATGATACAAAGTGAGTGATCGTGAACCAAATTATATGAACTGTCATTTCAGTACCTGTTATAACAAAGGAGGAAGAAAGAAGAAAAGGAACAGACTAATGGAGTCATTTAGACACTTAGATGGTGAGATTTCTAGCAAGAATGCCTTCGAATGCAACACCAGGACCAAAAGCCAATATCAAACCCCACTCGTTCTCTCCATCCTCTGTCGCCTTCGCCTCTGAGCTCTCTTCAATGATATACTCCAAGACGTAGGCGATGGTGTTGCTCCTGATATTGCCATAATCGGCCAGAGCTTGGCGACTTGCACTAAGTTTATCCGGTGACAGATTGAGTCTCTTCTCGATCCCGTTAAGTATTGCAGGCCCTCCAGGGTGAACTGCCCAGAACAGCTTGTCATGCTCCTCGCTCGTCAGCCCGATCTTGCCCATCAGTCTTGCACAGAATGCCTCCATGTTGTCTTCTATGATCCGAGGGAGCTCTCTGGTGAGCTTGAAGATGATGCCTTCTTCAGTGATCCTACCATCCACGATCTTCTCGGTATCCGGCAAGAAGTGTTGCATTGTTGTGTGGAGCTCGAATAGAGGCCGTTCGATCGTGGGTATGGGATCTGAGTCAATGATCATGGCCCCTGCACCATCCCCAAATAATGCTACACCCACGAGATCGTATGGCCTGCTGAGGTTCGGTGGCCTGAATCCGATTATGGTGGTTTCCGAGGTGGCTAGAAGGACCCTGCTTCCTGGGTTGTGCTCGGCTATGTCTTTGGCTACCCGGAGACCTGCCACATCTCCTGAGCAGCCCACAAAGCTGAGCATGACCGTTGAGTCTCGGGCTTGAGTCCGAGTCCTTTGGCCAAGTAAATGTCTCCACCAGGCAGGCGTGCCTCGCTGGAAGAGACATAGACGAGGTGAGTTATATCAGACGTCGATCGACCCCAGTTGCTGATGCAGGACTTTGATGCCTCAATTGCCATTTGAGGGACTTCCTTGCTGCAGATATCTAGCCTTTGACTGTTGGCGAGCCCAAGCTCCGGCTGCTTCTTGAGGATCTCTTCACACATTACCACATACCTGGTTTTCACAGTCGTCGTTCTACCTGCAGAATCTCTAGTCATCGACAGTAAATCTAAACAAAGATCTGTAAAAAACAGGATGAAGAACATGATAAGAAAGAGCCAATAGAAGTTACGGAGTCGAGTGAGCTTCTCCTTGAGCTCAATGTTACCACAGTTGGTATTCTTGAAGTAACCGTCGGACAAGAAACTCCTGCATTATGAGCTGGTGAGGGAAAGCTTTCCCAAGAGCGAGAATGGTTGCTTTCCCTGGATTCGTCTTCTTCGTCATTCTTTCGCCTTGTGAGGTTCTCTTGCCTTCGATATCAGAAGACGGAAACACAGAGCCTCTGCCACAGACAGATGTACTAACGATATATACAAGAAACAGATAATGGAAGCTATGCATCAGGACCACGCCGTGGTTACTTTAATGTAATAGATTACAATTCTTTTCCATCCTTCCAGTACTTGTGGATGATATACAAATAGGGTGTAGTTAAGAAGCAAGGATGTCATGCTACTTGGGCGTAAGATGTTAGGTACGAGGCAGGTGACAGATCTTGCACAGCCCATTGAAGTCCAAAAAAAAACAAACAAGGTCAATTTTTTTCGTATAAGTTTGGCGGGTGTTTCACCTCGTCACAGCTGAATAGGCAGTGAGAACCGAACCAAGACGCTCCTTCCTCGGTATGACCTTTGTTTTCTCTTCGAACTTGCCAACGAGAAGACCCAACATATCTGGCAACGAGAACGGAACCAGGAGAGATATAATCCGCGAGAATAAGAATACCATGTCTACACTAGTGATTCAAAAAGATCATCACCAATGGAGAAAGGTTCTTTTTATCGCTCTATCTTTACATATCATTTGTTCGAGCCATGGGCTAAATATAAGTGCCTTAAATAAATAGAGTTGGGAAACATAGGGCAAAGAAGAATTATATGAAATACCAATAGACTCATCCAATGACCGATTCTCAAATACTGAAATCACATAGGGTGACAGAGCAGCTGAATCGTCTGGTATCTTCTCAGGTCGGGGGCAAAAATGCCCGAGAGAACAGAGGCTGCTGACATGTTTCAAAGCTCAGAAAGGCTCTTTCTGTTGATGAACTCGATAATGTTTGAGATCTTCTCATCAAGGGCAGCAGTTACTGCAGCCAAATTCTGTAAGAACTCCTCTGCAGTTGGCTTTTCGCCATCAACAATATCAGTAACCGCTTTCACAAAAATTGCTGGCACTTTCAGAAGATCGGCTACGTAAGCAACAGCTGCACCCTGAAACCGAGAGCATAAGAACATCACTTCAGTGATACAATTTTTGGGCGAATAAGCAGACAAAATTATTCTACATTAAGACAAAAAAAGATCTACATTTTCAAGGATCAGAGGATATCATCAACAGTACAATATTCAACGATTCTAAATCTAAATAGCAGTTTCAAGTAATGACCCATGGTAGCATCCAAACATCTAAAAAACAGGACCGGCAATATTTGCTCTTATCATCTGTAAACATCATGCCACCAAAAGTGGCATGCTTCCCACAAACATAAGACGTTGCAGAAAAAGAGAGAACTGAATGCAGACAAAGTGAAACACATTAATAGTTCATGAACCTGTTAGCATAACTAATTAGCAAATAGCAAACTTACCTCCATGTCCTTCAGTGTAGCATCATTAGCGGTAATGGCTAATTCATCATGTGGTGTAGTAACGAGAGAGTCTCCAGTAGATAGTCTGCCGACCTGAATCATAAACATAAATTGTCTGAGAAGCAGACCATGATCTCTGCATAAAATCTTGTTTTTGGTTGATACAGACCAAAGCAGACCTGAATCAAGTTGCCCGTGATTCATATCATGTTTGACAAAAACATCAACTCGTGAAGTTGAAATAGCCAATATTAGCTTCTGCTGTCGAGCATCGGTACAATGATACAATCAACAGAGAAGGAGTGCGCCTCCACTTCCCACCCAAAAGTCCCAAACCTATATGGCTATATCGTCAACATTAAGCTTTTATACACTGCTAAGGATCACTTACCTTCAAATCAACTTCCTTCACAAGATTGGGAGCTGAAAAGGCCTCTCTCATACCAACTCCATATAAATCAAACACCTGAAGATACCAAACAGAGGTGTCTTTTTTGTAAGTTGAAACAATTATGACTATTAGAACACAGCACCAAGAATACACCACAAGAGCAGTTTAAGTTTCACAATGGTACATGATTTGTGACGTCAGAGGAACTACCTTATAGGAGTCAACTGCAGGGCATTCTCATTTTATTTCCCGAAGACACAAGATTGTTTTTTACTTCAAGTGCTAAAAAGGTTCAGTTCTTGCAACTCTCGCTTTCGGTCACAAGATGCCTGGCATTCCACAGAGCAGACCTTCTACTTAACATGGAACCTTCTAAAAAGACTGCAGATACTAGTTCGAAAGAAAGAACAATGCACCAACATATGAATTTACGCGGGAAATCCTAGTACCGGGAGAAAAACTCACGACACCACCAGAAACCCTGATGGACCCCTGACTCCACGTAACGCATATCTGTCGGGGATGTGAAGTAGTCAACAACCTCAATACCTTCAATCTTCTAGCGCTTACCAATCGATTATCGGTAGATGGTTTTTACTTTTAAAATTTTAATAGCTACACTCAAGGAGAAACACTATCTAAAGATTCTAACTCAAAAAGGGCCAGCACATCATGAAGATGTGCATCCTAACGACCAATGATTCTCCAAATCAAAAAGCAAAAAAGAAAAGTGATTCCTGACACCATTTCCAAATCCATGGAATCATGCATGCACCAAACTGTATAATGGTATGATGAAACGTTTGAAAGCAGTAGACTAGGAAATTAAAACACTCACCGGAATAGGTATTCGCCTATCATGAAAGGCAACCTCAGATACAAGAAACACATCACCAATAGCAGCTCCTTTAGCCTGAAAGGAATAACAATGGCTTGAGTTGTCTTTAAAGCCATACTGCGAGGATGGGGTTCTCCTAATTAATATCGTCAAAGGAAATAGAAGTAAAATAAGAATCATGATGTTGGTGAAAGCCATGATAGTTATATAGTTAACTCTTCATATTCCACTTCTCCCGTACCCATAAGCACTCATGCAAGCAACCAGCACAAGAAGTTTTATTTTCTACTAAGACAAAAAGACAGTCCAATAGAACAAGATCAACACACCAAAGCAGTATGACTAGGTCTGCCTGCAAATCTCTATAAAGCAGAGGAAAAGGGCTACCTTGAATCCACCAGCTGTGCCTGCATTTATGATTAGGTCTGGGTGTAATGCTTGAATAGAAGCATAAGTCACAAGAGCAGCAGAGACTGTTCCAACACTGTCAACACCTGAAAGGAAATGGCTTCATGAATCAGTGTAAGGTAGTTAACAGACAAATTAGGCCAAAAACCTAAGAAGAGCGATGGCTATAGGCTACATAAGAAATGTTCATGAATCACGACTACGAGTTAGGGTAGCAAATCCATAGAAGACAGAAAGGCAAGCACAACACATATATCCTAATAATATCCACTATATGGTGGAGAAAACTTAACCAGAGTTCAGTTTGTGCACACATCTCTATATCCCTCAGATCAGGTTCTAGATGGTCATTTAGCAAATTAGCCAACAATTCCAATTGGCAGACTAAATCACTATATCACTTCTCCGGGTAGGAAGCAGACTCTCAGAAGAACAAGACGGAAACCATTCACCTGAAAAGCTTGCTAGAGATTTTTAACATCTTTCGTTAAACACAAAAATCATTTTCTAGACAAGCAGAATGCTGATACAGAAAATAACCAATCGGGCATACCAAGTACTGGATCTTTTCCGGGCCATATTATGTTGATCTGCAGATCTTTGTAACAACCATGATAACGAACCCAAGGGACTCCTTTTGGAAACCTGTAATTTTTACACGGCAATGTCATCAAGCTCAATTACATTCTATACTGGTAGTTTCAGAAGTGGACAAGAATCATATCAAGAGAAGAAGATACTTCAAATTCCATACCATTCAAAAACTCCTTCAAGTTTTGACGGATTCTCTCGGATACCGTACTAATGAACATACATGATAAATGTGGAACAGTGGCCTCTATCCTCCTATCAACTGCTACTACTTGCAACCAATGAAACACTACTATTCTCTTAACAGTGTGATCGTAATACAATGAACTCAATCTCTATACTGATCTCAAACATTGTTAAACTAGAGCGAAAGTCTGCCGGCTATTACAATGATCACACACAACAACAATCAGCTAACAAGAAATATAATCTCCTCCATTGGCACAAGATTTCATCTCCAAGAAGCAAACCACATCACTAAAATCAATTTAATGATGAAACTCGAATAATGATTCCTTCAAACACAACATCCACAAATGCATCTTCACTCTACGAATTCAGACAAGATGATCCAATAACACAGCCACGCCTAAACTAATACTGCCTCCGTCCCATTCAAATTGCAACACTTTTCTTTTTGAACCGTCCCATTCAAATTGGGACCTCCCCTTATTTATCACTTTTTTCATACAAAAATATCAAATTATTCCTACTTTATATCATATCAAATCACCCACCATCATTTCTGAAATGATTCTTTTTCTCACTCCTTTATTTCACCCACTCAGATAAAATCGTCATTCTTTATTAATTCAACACACATAAACTAACGTGCCGGTTCAAACCGTCACAATTTGAATGAGACGGAGGTAATAAATCACTACTAGAGTATCACTCCGTTCAATTATCGTACGCAATGAATTCGAACACCCCACTGGAAACCAGGCACTATCTCAGATCAACCGACACTTGAAAATAGATAGATTAGGAAGCTCACACGGACTCCGCGTCCTCCGAGAGCTGAAACCTGTTCACCAGCGGCAGAGCCTCCGTCTGCATAGCTGAATCCAACAATCTCAATTTCAATCTCAAACTTCAATTCAATCTGAAACAAACAATCTCAAAATCAAAAACAAACAATGAGAGATCAAATAGATGTTTGAGTACCGATGATGAAGACGACGGTGGAGATAGGTTTGATCTCCGCTTCGGCGACGATCGCTTCGCCGGTCGATTCAGGTTGATCGTCGGGCGGTGCCATTGCCGGAGCCGGTGGATTCTCCGGTGGATTCAGAGGCGGCGGCGTTGAAGAAACTGAAAACCCAAACTGTTTGGGCCAAACACAATACTCCGTAATTTTCGAGGAGAGAAACCGATTATCTGACGTGTGAGATTATCGTTAGTATTATTTTATTAATATATTATTTCTAAAGTTTATGTCACATGAGATGGGGTGGGACATTTTAATAATGATGGTGCTATAGAATCATTGAACTAATATCACGTGAGTGTAAGCTTATTAATGATGGTTTTTGTCTGGGGTAATTTTATATATTTGTTTTGACAAGTGATGACATAACATAAACTAATGGATTGAGCATGTGCTTTAAGTTTATTGAGTGATATATTAAGATTAAGTGTTGATCGTTTCTATCTAGATTAAGAGTTATATATATATACACTATTTGTATTATCTATTAGCATAGCAAATAACACAATATTATACTTGTTTTTTTAGTTATTAATTTTAAATTATTATTTTTTTCTTTTTAAATGTTGGGTCCATATTATATTTTTTTTATTATAGAAATAATAAAATTAATTGAAAAGATGTAACTACAAATGCTTGCATGTTCAATTTTACTTGAACGGTTGTAATTTTAATTGAAAATACGTTAACAATTTGGTTTTATTTGTTCTTGGATTTTTTTTAAATCTAATCGATATTTGAAAAAAATAATATAATTCTAGAAACGCACATAGAATTTTTACGGATTCTACTTGTTATAGACAAATAATATTATGCACACACCTATTTTTAAAATCTTTTTTGTCATTAGCCAACCATCATGCCTCATCATATATTTTGATATACCAGTCTCATCTATGAAAAATAAACCCACTGAACTTTAATCATAGAATAGCTATACTTCCTCTTGTAGCAGATGCGATTTAATTATTAAAACGATGACTTATTCTAGGTCACAAAAAACAATCGCAAGTTTTTTACATTTCAAACCATAAAATGCTTGATTCACTTGCATATTATTTACATGAACATACAGCTTGTTCACATTTGGTCAAATACAATGAAGGAAGCCCTCAGGGTACCACAATCAACCTATTAGCTTGCGGCTTCTTTATTTCTTCAAGCAGGCCGATACATTCGATAATACTATGATCAGCACATGAAATGTACATACATACATTTACTTAGTCATAAGGTAGTTAGGACTAATTAAGTTTCCAACAAAGAGGAAGCAGAGGAAGCAGAGGAGAGCGGTTCGTGCACAACAGAGTTGGAAGAAACCGAAATTGGATTGCCCTCCAACTGCAGCATGATGCTGCCTAGGGTCTCGGTCAGTAGCTTCTTGAACTCTTCTTCATTAACCAGCTTGCCGTCGTCTGCATCGACCATCTTGAACACATTGTTGATCACATTATCGACCTGATCATCAAAAGCCGCAATGTGATACCAAAATTAGCAAATATGAACCAACTACGTTGGATAACAGGAGAAGAAACAAAACCTAAACCAACGGCTACATATGCTGTTTACATCAACTCTATAAAAAATCCAAACTGAGGGTTAAAGCCCACTAATAATGTATAACTTTACACAAACACTTAAAATTCTGATCATAACATAAACCCTGTCAGGGGAAACATTTTCTGTGCCGAGTCAGTCTATTGACAGGATTCCAATGCTTGTTTTTTTCCAGGAATATGAACTGTCTTAAAGCTTTGCATCTACCTCAAAGCTTTCAGTACGTAGATGAACGATAGAGGTTGTCAATGTCACTGGAAAGAAAATGTCTACAAAGAGCATTACCTCATGAAGAGCACCATAAGGTGGCAAACCAGCTGATGGAGCTAAAGAATCCAGCGCCACTCGCAGATACTCCTTCAACAACTTCCCATGTCGATCCTTTGGTAGAGTTTCCATTGCTCCATTTATTGCCTAATATTACCAGTTAATCATTGTTTAAGATGTTAAAAATAACTCGCAGACTCGGATTTTCTCAACAGAGGGAAATAAGTTTGCGACAAAAAATAGCACATACATAAATTATGATACCAAGTCAACTTTTGGGCCGGAGGGAGTATGATACTTGTTACCTTTTCCAGCTCGGACTTGTTTCCTAAGAGTCTCCTAACGCTGCTACCATTGAAAGTTTTCCCCGTGTGGGCAACGATCACAGGCTGGTCTTTGAGCCGTCCCACAATGTTCTCTGCTACTCTCTTGAATTGCTTCAAGAATTCTTCTTCAGTGTCTGCTGACTCATTTTTCTGTTCTACACAGGACTGCAGGGCAGGCTCCACAATGTTGCTCACAACCTACAAACAGAACAGAACGCATGATCAACTGCACACGGAATTATCCACCTCATACTACTGGTCTTTCCCTTATGCAACATATGATGCGAACAAGGAGCAATAAGCAAGAGCGTCTAATTCCCCAAGAATCTGAAGTAGGAGGCAAGCCATGATCAACACTAAGTTTCCCCAAGGCCCGTGTAATGTAATCTTGTATAGTCGCATCAGGCGATCCTATCTGTGAAAATATGGAGACCATCTCCGGCTCAAAGGATGGATCGGATATGAACTCTTTGAGATCTTCACCATCAATGCGGAGGATGACGACAGGGTCTCGTTCCAGTCCGGTAGCCATGCCTAGGAGAATGTCAGACAGGACTTCCTTAAACTCTTCCTTGCTCACTTTCTTCTCTCTACCATGCGTGAATTCATTCAGCACCTGTATCATACATTACAACCAAGAGCACAGTTCCATCACCATTAGTGATCAATACTCAAATAAGTCAGTAATCCATATTGCACAAAAGATGAGATGCAATAATCAGTATCATACTTGCAAAAAAGCTCAAAGAGATATCCTTCCTATTGTAGCCAAGACCCACATTACAGACAGCAAACATGTATGAATTGCAACATTCGCTATGTCATGTATTATCAATAAAAATTGAATAAGTGATAAACCGTTACTCTCCTAGAAAGATTTGACACCTCATGAGTAACGAAACAAACAATCTATTACATATATATAATAAGGATTGGGCTAGGATGAATTCACCTCCGAGTAGATGTGATCGGATTCCGGCGACGCCCCCTTCGCCGGCAACCCGAGAGCAACACCAATATCCTCCACGACAGGCTGCAACTCCTTCACGGACAACTTCCCATCGCGATCACAATCAAGCCTCGTGAACTTCTCGTCCACAAACTTACTGAACACTTCCTCATCATCAACAAGCCTCTTTATATCAGACCCATCAACCACCATGGCCACTTCTCCTCCCGTGATCTCTTCATCTCTCACCATCGTCACAACAAAGCAAAAACACCCAAAGCACAAAAAATCAAACTTTTTTTTTTGTGGTGTTATGTGTTGATTCATGTGAGGTGTGTTGTGTGCTATAAATATATGGGGGGAGTTGAGAGTTGGTTGAGGATTTGGACACGGAGAACACGTGGCGGGAGGATGAGGGTGTGTGGGGACGAAGGGGTTTCGAGGTTTTCTTTGGTCGGCAGCGTTGTCGGATTAGAGTAATAAAAAGATTCGGTTTTGGGATTGATTTGGAGGGGTCGTTCTCAAGGTTGTTTTATAAATAAAATTATTAAATTAGGTTTTTTTAAAAATATAATAAAAGAAGACAATCTTCGTAATTTTTAAAAAAAGACATCATCATGCGTCTTTAATTATGATGAAGATGTAAGACGACTTTAGTTGTCTAAGAAAAATTACATACTCACACCTTTGGTTTTGCTTTCATCATTTTTTCTCTATAAAAAGGACTTTTTTTTTCTCATTTTCATCGATTTCAAGTATTTAAAATTTTATTATAATATTAAATTATTATATTGAAATCTTTTAAATTTGAAATTTTAGTTAAAAAATTTTACGACATAGTTTTACAACGAGGTTGGTGGGACGACGGTTTTAGAATTAACAATAAAGATAATCTTAAAACTTTTTATTTTATACTTTTTGATATACTTAGTTAGTGTAGTAGTTAATATAGGAAGTAGAAAATAATTTAAGAAGTAGTTAGATTAGAAATATTTAGATTAGGTTAGATTAAGAAGTAATTAAAATAGAAAATAATGTAGTTAGGAAATAATTAACTTAGAAAATGATGTACTTAGTAAATAATTTAATTAGAAAATGATATAATTATGAAGTAATTAACTTAAAAATGATGTACTTAGTACGTAATTAAATTAGAAAATGATGTACTTAAAAAGTAATTAAATTAAAAACTGATTCATTTAGTAAGTAATTAACTTAGAAATAATGTACTTAGTAAGTAATTAAATGAGAAAAAAAAAGGACCTTAGAAAAAGATGTACTTAGCAAGTAATTAACTTAGAAAATGATATACTTAAGAAATAATTAACTTAAAAAATGATGTATTTAGGACTTAATTAAATTAGAAAATAAAATAACTTAGAAAACGATATACTTATGAAGTAATTAACTCAAAAAATAATATAATTAGGAAGTAATTAACTTAGAAAATGATGTATTTAGTAAGTAATTAATTCAAAAAATGAATTAACTTAGAAAATGATGTCCTTAGAAAGTAATTAACTTAGAAAATGATGTGTTTATGACGTAATTAACTTAAAAAATACTATGTTTAGGACATAATTAACTTATAAAATCATGCACTTACGAAATAATTATAAAATTATTTACTTAGGAAGTAATTAAAATAGAAAATAACTTAGAAAATAGTTAAGTTAGATAATAATTAAATAAAACAGAATTAGGAAACATATATTTAGTAAATAAAAAGGGAATAAAAAAAATAGTTAGTTGGTAATAATTTAGGAAATAAAATTATTTTTTAAAAGTTAGGGAATTAGATGATTTAGATCGAATTGTTTAGTTCTTCACATTGTATGCTATATGTTTGCACTGCGATGTTAACTAAATGATACCATTTGTTTGTGATTTAAATATGTAATATTGTTTAAAATAATAGTTTGTTAATAATAATTTAGGAAACATTATAACTAGTAACAATTCTGAATATTCAATTTTGAAAATGCTATAGATATTAGTTGGTATTAATTCCCTCATATTGTATGGATGTTTATTAAATATTACGAAGTTATACAAGGGAAATATATAACATATTTTAAAATAATATTTACTTCATAATAATTTAGGAAACAATTAGAAAAATAGCAATTAGTCAGGAAATTAGATGATTCGTGCATCGTGTTATTGTCACATGCAATTCCGTATTATCAATCTTTACGGTTTGAAAAATAATATTGATATGACATTTCAACAATTCCCAATTTTTTGTTACTGGGATACACGATGTACGAAAACAACGACGACTATCAGTTTCAGGGGGAATCGAAAGTCCTTTTAAACTTCACACTTGGTTGAGAATTGACAGATTATGCAATTGACCTTTTGGAGAAAACTGGTGTGGGTTGGGAACCCTCCCGAATCAAAATCTGAACTAAACTACCTCAAAGTCAGGACACATCACACATGTTTCAAGTGAAGGATGATGTGTTTTTGCAAATATCATTCGAAATACTTCTAAACGTTCGACATACATTTGTTAGGATCCCACCTCTTCATAGATGACACCGGAGAAGAGGTGTCATTCATGTGTCTTCATGTGCTTGATCGTTGGAGTGAGATATTCAGCTACTCTTGGAGCTCCATCATTCTGCCCTTTTTATATAGGATCCTTTATCGATGTTCTGAGACGGCCAGATCTGAGGATGACCACGTCAAGCCGAGGTTTGGTGACTGTGCTATTCTACTATAGGTTTGGGCTTGGGAGAGGATCCCGATGATGAGACCGAGCGAGATTGCGAATCCATCATCTCTTGTTCTGACTTTTTCTCTAATTTACAGGTAATTAGTTAATGTCATTTTGATAAGAAATGTTATTTTCAATATCGTTATGATTTTTTTAATCAAATCAATTTATTTTTCATGAAAGGTGGTCCGCCGTTAAGGACAAGCACCTATGAAAGACATCAGCTCCGTTGTTTGTCATTTTCACTCGTTGTTAGATCAGCATCCGACAATCAAGTTCATTTGGAGCCGTATATCGAGGATAGATAGGATGACATGTCCGAGAATTTTATGGGTGAGAGAGACAGAGCCATTTGGTTCTCTCATGTTCCTCTCATCCATTTGCTATAGTGGAGTATTATGTGCCATTTCTTACGACACGACAGTTTCATTGGATCCAGACGACTCACTGGAGCACAACGTGCATGATGAGTTGCATGACCTCACCAGGCGTAGACGAGGTGGAGGTTTTGATTGGCTTCGTCATGATCAGGCATACGTCGATCGTTGGAATAACGCAAAGCGTCATTTTGTGCTATATCGTCACTAGATCGAGGCTGGACCTTCCACTGCCTTAGGCTACCTGTTATAGTATCATCAGATCACACGACAGCGCATAGGTCCTCCCAGGATTCATCGCTCGGGTGTCATCAGAGACCTGTTTCACACTGCTAATTGTATTCGGGCTTTTATTCGGGGAGTAGAACCACCACACATGAGAGATTTTCCTGAGCTTCGGGAGTTGTTTCAACATATGAGAGATAACACATTGAAGAATGGGCTTGATCAGGATTTTGATTCAGAGGTTGGATCGTTGGACAATAAGCTAACCTAGAACACGGACGACGAGCAGGGACATGCCGATCCTTCTGTTCATGTTTGATATTATCATGGAGGAGCATTCGACCAGTCCTATCATCTCGAAGCTAATCATCACCATGACGAAGCTGATGATGAGGCTGTAGGTCCAGACGGTGACGATGATGCTGTAGATCCCGACGATGCTAGACATTCCGATGATTTATCCCCGAGGCATCGTGCATCACGAGATAGGTTCACTCCATCTATCTATGCAGACAGACCGGCTAGAGGAATAGTTAGGGTCAGGGGAGGCTGACAAGGACGAGACTGATTTATTCTCTATTGTATTGTACCATTTCATTTTATAGAAGAATTATCTAAACTTTTTACTAATGTATTATGTATAGATGAGTTCTTTGAACTTTTCTATTTATGTATTATGTCGTTCGGATTTTATAGTTTCATTATTAGTGATTTATCATGTATTATGTAGTGTCGGACTTTGATGTCACGGATTATGACTTATGTATTATCGATCATGTACATCAGTATGTTTTAATTACAGTTTTCATTCTATTCATCAATCATGTAAACCGGTATATTTTAGTTATAATTTTCATTCTATTTATCAATCGTGTATTACTCATCTATACATGTATCTATTGCTTTAGTTATATTCTACTTTTTTTTATCGATCATTTCCAAAAACAATCATCATATAATTTGTTTGTTTGTCTAACCAACATTTAAAAAAAAAATATAACTTGTCTAAAGCAAGAGCCGGATGGCTGCAATTGGCAGCATAGACGTTAATCCCATAATGGGTATATAATCAAGCACATAATTTCCGATGCAAATCCACTTCATAATTTCCAATGCAGTAACTTACAAGGAAAGGAGTACAAGAAAATTTAACCACCTATGCATTCAAGTATTCAACTATCCCCTCGCTGAGGGTGAGGATGTACCACCGAGGGTCTGAATTATGGCTTCCAGCAGCTTAATATCTTTGTCTCGCTTATTGATCTCTTCTTGCTTTGCTCGTAATTCCTCCGTGTGCAATTCAAACACCTCTGCAACACACCATAGAGTCAGATAAATAAACAAACAAAACAGAAGCACAACAAGACAACATCGCAGCATCAATAAAAGGCTAATGGCTAGAATCATGTCCTAACATGGTGCAGAAAAGTTCACCCTGCAGATGCAGGTACTTGAAGAACCAAATCATCTGCATCAACCTTGTGAAACGCTTTACGCCTCACAAAGACTTAAAAGACTCGTATGCATGCTTGGTGGGACTCAAAGAACTAGATGATGAAGATCATCTGCCTCAACAACGCTCAGCAGATGCTCAGGGCTTACTAGGCGTCACTGTAAATTGCTAGCCTGATTACAGAAGATCTCTGATTTCAAAAATGGTAATTCAGAATTTTCGAGTCCAAGAGAACACAATATCAAGGGGTAAGTACAGCCGGGCACAACTATACAGAAAGGCAGAGGGCTGATGCTTTCAGATCTACATTGTAGCAATAATAGACATCCATGTTCAAACATTTGCTCAAGAAAGATAGAAGTAGGAGATCAAAATTTAAATCACATGGCACTGAATTTATGGGTATGGAAATTTTTATGGGTACGGACATGGCACCGAATTCATCCCTCTAGATTTTTGTAATAACATCCTAAAAGGTTCTGGTATTGACATACTCGTTGTGTTCTCTAGTTCTCTGGTAATTTCCTGTGCCCGCAACTCAGCCACTCTTTGTGCTGCCTCGGCCTGCCGTTTCTCTGATCGAGCATGAGCAGCTGCTGTTATAGCAGCATCAAGTTCTCGTTCCAATGTTTCCACACGCTGCTCAAGAACCTGAAAACATACCCCATCACATGTAAATCTCCTCAAACCAACAGATCCAATCCAACATCAAACCATACCACTCACAACACATACTCCACCGAATCACAACACTCACTCACTCAATCAATCAATTAATCAATCAATTTTGCAACAGATTTCACCAAACCCTAAACCCTAAGTGAGGACATCTTATTTTTACCTTGATGGTGCGAGCTTGATCGGAGGCGAGAGAAGCTCTAGCGAAGGTGTCGCCGTCGACAAAGACGGCTTTCTTCAAGAGAAGTTTCTGCAGAGACTCGAGATTCGCCGTCGTCTCCGTCAAGTTCGAGATCGCCGCGCTCCATCTCTCGTTGTTGACGCTGGCGGCGTTGTTCGTTTTCCCTTTCTCTTCAGCCTTCATCGTTGTCGTGGACGAGAGAATTGTGTACGAGCTGAATCGATGCTTTTATGATTAACCGGGGAAGAAGCAATATCCGATATCTAAATCATGAAGTAACGCTCTTGAGTTATGATTGACTAAATTTTTATTCGTGAATATGTAAATTTTTTTTATGACCTATTAGTTTCTATTTTTTATTAATAATAAATAATTTATTTTAAATTAAATAATTATATTATGTACGTATTTTATAATATATACGTATTTTATAATATATACGTATTTTGTATTACTATTATATATAAGTTTCATTTTCATATCAAATCACGTCTATCGTCCAACAACATATATTAGGTTGAAATATGTAACTTACATAACCATTGATATTTTATTATAAATTTACAAAAAAAAATATATTTAATCATCGTTGCACGTATGTCAAATTTTACATTGACACGCATGCCAAGTAAACATTACAAAATAAGTGGGGAGTAACTCTTATAATTCCGAGAATTATAATGTGTGCGGAGGATAACATCTACAGTACCATATCTACCGACAAGATATTCTGAGCGGAATCTTGAGAGTGAAGGATGCACGCAGTCCAAGTCATATTTAGAGAATAACAGCGAGAAAGAGAGTTTGTGTGTTTCCAAGAGGAAGGTTTTAAGATATTCAATCTCTGAGCCTGAGTATATGGTTAGGAGGAAAAAGTGCCTCGTACTATTGAGCCAATCCTTGTTGGCTAGGCCCGTGGCAAGCAATCCAGTAAAAACATCAGATCCGCTCAAATATGAAAATCCAACGAAGTTAAATACTACTCCAAATTTGACAGCATAGAAAATCATATATGGAATCTAGCAGTATGCAGCAAGTCCGACCATATAAGCTCCCTCTTCAGCAATCATAAGTCAGTCCCTCATCATCTGTGAATTGCAGGAACTCCAATAAACCAGTAAAAGATCTTTGTAAAGACTCACAAGCTGCAGGCTATGCAATTATGCAAGGTATACAAGAATCGAACCTATATAGATGATGTAAAAGAGCCTAAGAGAGGGCGAGCCTATTTACAAGTATAGCAAACAAGGTTAAACTTGTATTTACAATCCGGCAAGTTTATGCTATCGGCTTCCCACTATAGTTTTATCAGGTTGTCCTATGAAGTTGGTCTGACATGGGGTCAGCAGCAGCAATATTGTTTTCAGCACCACCACCACGTTCCTCAACTGTTCGGCGATGATTGCTACCCGGTGTATGGACCTGTGAGATCAACACGTTACATTCAATATTCGCGAAGACAGACAGTATGGAACTTATCAGAGAGTATAGCTTGATTCAAGAGGAAACTGAACGCCCAACTTCATCTTTTTATAATGTAAACTTTGTTTCATAGTCCTTGCATACCTTGGATCTCGGGGAGAGACCAAGAGCAGGAACTACAGAGGGGGCGGATGGCCTGTGGAACAGCAAGTGTGCGATGGAGCGGTCAATGGGGTTCGTATCAGTCTCCACATCCATTAACCCTGTGCTCCTGTGTAATATCATCACAACAAATGAGATGCTTGTAACTTGTAAGAAGCTGTTGGTAGAAGAATAAGCAAAAAAATAAAAAATGGTTTCAATGTCAACTGCGAATTGCTTGTGTGACGGAGCTGGTCAAGAAAGAACATACAAAGAGATGTAGAAACCTAAAACTCTCACTGATAAATTCAAAATAACATCTAGAAGAAAAACTATGTTATCTGATGGACCGTCCAAATTTTCATTGGGAAAAGCAAACAATTGACAACACCAGGATTCCATATAGCTGACATGATCAAAGAAGCAGTGGAATCATGTTACTGCTTATGCTTTTTGAATGAATCTGTTCCGCATTTCGGAATGAAAATGATAGGTGCTGCACGATTGAAATATTATAAATTTAAATTCATTACTCAAGGTACAACAACAAGAAAGCATGAACAACCGCCCAAGCAAACCAGGAGTAACAGAGAAAGCTTAACATACTTATTTGTTCCATCAGATGTCAAAAGACTTGCATCTTTGTGATGATGGTTGCTTCCAAAGGTGGAGTTTCCGCATGTATCTCGCTGTTCAGCACTTCTGGCCAGCCGGTATAGACTATCCCTTATGCACAGCTTCGTCCGTGAATCTAACTGATTATCAGGTTATCTGAATTAGTCTCTGGTTAAGTTTAGTCAAATATTGCTGTGGCACTATATCATTTCACCAGAAATGCACGAAAACAACCTTTGCCGAGGCGAAAAAACTTATCTAGAGAATCGCTAAGTACAGGTAACTGTACCTTCTCAAGGACATGCTGCAATTGGCGAAAACTGATCGCTTCCAGTGAGTGTTCATCCACTGTGGAGCTAATTGAAAAACTTTCCTGTGGATTGGAAGACTCTAGCTCCACTTGATTGCCTGTAGTGTAACCATCAAGTTTGCTGTGGACTTCAGCTCCATTTTCACGGAATGGAACGGAATTGCTATAAGTCGTCTGCGCCATTAATTCTGTTGGTTGACTAGTCCTGACTTGATGCAATGGACCTTTCTTTCTGACTCCTGAATTGGCAAAACTCTGCAAGGAAAAATTGTTAAAGCTGTGTACAGGTTGAAGACGCTTTGATGCATAGGAGGACTCCTTTCGGTATACTGATGCGCGACTTTTATCCTCATGCTTTTTCCCTTCTGATGACTTCTGCTGCTTCACCTGAAATCCAGGGAGAAGAACAAAAAATCCTGGAAAGCACAAAGAAACTACACTACAGATTTTCCGCTCCCAATACCAGGGAGACGAGGAATCGCTGTACTAAGAATTCTTTTCATCCTTAAATCAGTAAAATCATTTCCACATTACATTTCACAGCTGAAGATGTATTATAATAAACAAATGCTACCTGTTTTCCCTTGTCGATATGTGAAATGACATCGGATACATTTGCAAGCGAAGAGTGGATGCTGATAGGAGGAATATCAGCAACCGGCTTTTTTGTTCGTGCCCTCCTAGACACTGGTTTCTTGTCACGGTCGTTAACCAATGGGCTACTGTTGTAGTGGCTAGAAGTGGCACGAATCATGGTTGTACTACTTACAATCTCCGCATCAGAAACTTGAAACTTAGAATTGGACCTGAGTGTATCATCAGATCCATCAGCTGCTTGGACAGATGAAAACCAGCCTAAATCATTTTCACTATCGGTTCCTAATCCAAATGTCGAGTCACAGCTTCTGCATGAACAGAGACAAAATCATTATAGATTAAACGGTACCTGAACCTAGAACACAGATTCCAGAACCCAAAAGAAAAATTTTCATCATACATGAACCATATTAGTTTAAAAGACTGGAACAAAGGGGTAAAAATTTATAGCCCCAAGAATTTTACCTGAACATTCTGTCAACATCCTCAAAGTTCTCTATGTTGGGCCAATCATAGAACGAAAGGTCAGTGTTCTCCTTATCTCGGTAATCACTGTTGAAAAGATTCAGATCACTTTCTGCAGAAGCCGCTTGATTCAAGGAATACTGGTACAAGTTTTCCTTCATTGCAGTACGTTGATCACCGAGGATAGGATTATCCTCATGTAGGCCATCAGTTACAGAGTTCATAAGACTATTAGTGATGCCATCAGAGCCGGCACTGAATACCCCATTGCTTGAATCACCATCACGGGAAATTCCATCATATGAATTAGTCCATAAACCATTTTGCAAATCCTCTCTTTCTTTCGAACTGATACGGCTTCCATCCTCAGTATTCCGGTAAATATTACTAGGCGCAACAACATCTGCATTACTTGCTGCAGGCCTATGTATCGCAGCATGTGTTCTCTTACGACTCTGATTCTCAGAAAGACCCTGGTCCCCATGTCTGTTGCCAGGACGAGGCACTAGATGATCATCACCCTCACCAAGTTCATCCCATATTATATCTTGAAGCTGCACGCACAGAAACACTCAGAAACATGGACGACGAGACCAAACATGAGCACATGACACATTGGAAATAATAATTCTCAACAAGAATTATTATAAGAACAACTGTGGAAACCATATATACAAATCAACATCCTGCAAGATATGTTAAAGCCTATTAAAAGCATCATCGTTCTTAAATCATGTCGATCAAAAGCCAAGACGAATCACATAAGCTCATAAAGGAGAGCATACAACGTCATAATCGGACAGCATGAAGCACAACAAACCGCGCCTTACCTCGTACAAGTTTGCCATCCCTGAGACAATCACTATCCAGCACCGAGAACATAGATCTCTCGAATTGATATCATATCACGTCACTCTGCAGATCAAGAAAACACGAGTATCAGCTCACTCTACAAATCGAATTATATCTGCCAATCGAACACAATCAAACATCTGTTCAACCAGTTCGACATCACAACATCCCTGCAATTTCGACTATTTCCAGAGGACTACTTGTAAGTATAAAACAAGAGAACTATTGAAAAAACAAAATCTAAAACAATATGATTTAGAAAAACAAGATAGAAAAACGACATTATTATTTTCAGATAAAATTTGATATTTTCAAGACATTTCTTTCATATTATTTTTTTCGACAAAACTATCCCACCCTCACAACTTTATTTTCAAGAGAACTTATTTTGGATATAACAAATTTGATTTTGGATTTATCAATTTCTTGGAAATCTTACAGATTTCCATTTACATCATCCTATTCTTACTCTAAAAAAAATGAAACCCATACACAACACATGTTCGATTCACTGCTAGAGAATCGAAAACAGAAATCAACAATCGTACCACACATTGTCTCGGAACACGAAACTGCAATATAGAATTTTAGCCTTGCTCCAAAACTTACATCCTTCAACCAAATCTAATCTCCTCAAATCCATCACCAAACAAAACATAATCCCTCACTTTCCACATCACTAATCCAACAAACAAAACGATCACGATCACGATCACGATCAAATCAAAACTCAATTCTTCCTATTCATCAAATCATTTCAAATTATCAACACTGAATAATAATTTTATTCACACAAACAAAAACCCCCCAAAACAGAAAACAAAAAACCACTGATGAGAAAACTAACCATCAAAACTCGCACCAGCCACCTCGAAAACTGCGCCACTAATAATCACAGGCAATTTTCTCTCTGAAATCACAATATTTTTTTTGTTTCAAAAATATTATGGTCGAAATTCGAATTACGTGGAAAAACGGAGGAAATGACACGTGGAGGGTGGGACCAGGGGAAATCGATGGTGGAGAACGCGTGGGTTTTGGTATAGGGTGGAGAGAGAGAGAGAGATCGAATTCGTGGTTGGGAGAGGGACACGACTTGTTTATGGGATTTGATTGGTCCACGTGGAAACGTTAGGTTAGTCGGCAGAGGGACTTGACGGGGGTGGAGTACAAGTAGGTTTGCCGAATCGCACATGGATAGAAGAAGGGCAAATCTGGAAATGAGTAGCCTTTGATGGCTTTGAAGTGTTATCGATAAAAAATAAAATAAAATAAAATCCAAATACTCATATTTTATTGGGCTTGTTCTAACGTCATGTAAAATAATGGCCATACTTCTACCCAAACAAAATAAATAAATAAATAAATAATGGCCACACTATGTCGCAAGAGTCATGTAGTGCGTGGTTGTGGCAAATAGGATCCTGTCGAGGACTAAGAGTGGACGATAGGAAATTGGAACAGACAGTAGATTTGAGATCCCCTGCAATTAGGGAGGGAACAACACGCATTTAAAATATTAAATCTTTGATCTTATAGGTTTATTTGATGGTTTTAATTTTGGTTTTATTTATGGATTTATTATTTTATTGATATAATTTTTTATAAGATTCTTTTTATTAGATTTTTCTTTAAATTTTTATTTTAAGGATTTTTTCAAAAAAAAAACTCAAATCAAGTATAATTTCAAAAAACACACCCAATTTCTTAAAATTCCATTTAAGCTATTCAAAACTTGTGAAATATCTAAATTTAGTTATTTTCTTTAACTTTTAGTTAAAACTAAGAGAATCTTTTTGGGAAAAAAACATCATTTTAATTAAAAATAATTACAAAACCATATTTCATTCTTTAATAATTCATCCCAGCACTCAAATTTTTTGTTTTTATTGATCAAATGGGCTACCCGTTATATATTGATTTAAAAATTTATCGATTTATCAATAAAAAGATAAATTTGAATTGTCTAGATGAAAATTTGAAGAATTGAGTTTGATTTGTTAATTATTTTTAATAAAAAATTGTTTTTTTTTGTATTTTTTTAAAAAGATTTCGTAGTAGCAAAATTGACACATTTTGACAAATTTCGGATAGCTTAAATGAAATTTCAAAGAATTGAGTGTGTTTTATGGAATTATGCATGATTTGAATTGAGTTTTTGAAAAAATCCTAAATTTTTTTAAGATTGATATTTTATTAATAGAATTTTAAATATTTTTTTCCCAAATTTTTTGAATGCAAAAAATAAAATAAAATACACAACCCATATCAAAAGCATCAAACACCAACTGCAAAGGATTTGCATCCCAAATAATAACCCAACGAAACAAATATCAAATGGGATCCTCTTCAGTTGGTTGAAAAATGCACATATTAAAGATCCGTTTGATTAAAAATTCAACAGTTCAGATTTATTAATTAAGGATTATTTTTGTTTTTTTTAGGTTTTATATGAGTATAACTTTTTATAAGCTTATTTTTACTGAGTTTTTTAGGTTTCATTTTTTTTAGGGTTGATATTGTTTTAATAGAATTTTAAATTTTTTTCTTTTTTATTTTTTTAAATACAAAAAAAAAAAAAAAAAAAAAAAAAAAAGAAGCTCCTAACAACATGGAAACAAACCGCAGAGGATACGCTTACAACAAATAGTGCCCAAGAAGGAACGAGCAATAGGTATGACAAAGAGATAGTCCTCTTAGATCGAGTGTAGAATCCAGGAGACAGTCCCAAATCAAATCAAGTAGAGGCAATCAATTTGTGCGATGCTAGATGAACCCATCTTCTGATGCATGGAGTACTGCTGCGGTTTCTTATCCGCTGAGCCGTTGTCCAAAGCAACTACCAGTAGCTGGTTGTTTTTCGAGCTTCTTTAGATACATGGAGTAACCAAAACAAGAAAAGCTGGTCACATATAGACGATTGCTTTCAAAAGATACAACTCCGTTAACAGCAATAGTAACTAAAAACCGAAGCACATTGATGACAACAGGACCATCCATGCCACAACTCTAAGCCATAACACACAGATTATTACAGAGATGAATTTTCTCCATGAATGTCAAATATAAAAAGAAATCACGCAATATCAAGCCTCGGGCTTGCTGAACTTGCATCAGATCAAGGCTTGCTGAATTTACACATGAACCATCCGAACTTTGTCAACTATCTCGTTGAGGTAATACTTTGAACTTCAGTATAGGAAATCTCATACGGTTTTCATCTCGGTATTGATAATGGATCTTTGACATACGACTGGCCTCCAGAATATACAAGTGTGATGTGCTCCAATGATCTTTTACTAGCTCCAGCAATTTCATCCCCCAAAACGAACTACCACGCAGGAGATGTCGTCTTTGCTTTCTCTATTCAGAGCCTCTGTAGCTAGCTGCTTCGCGGCTTTCAGCGGATCCTTTATCTTTCTTGCAATATCTATAGCCTCCTGATTAGACATAACCTGAATCCTCCATAAGACATAAAACCAATTATGAAAAGGTAACTTGAATCCGCTTTCTGGATGTTGGAGTGAATATATCATTTTTTAATGACTATGAATCAGTACAAACCTTCCAGACAACTGTTTACTAAGAGATTATAAGAATTCATCTTTAAGTAATAAGGGATGGTGATGAATCGTCTTGACGCAAACTAACAGTTAAAAAAACATAGGCAAAATCAGATTGCATTTCACAATACTTGATGACAAATAACAAAAATTCAGGCATGCATGTGCTGCTGCCAACTTGCAGATAAAAAAAATGCAGGAGAGAGAATACCTTCCATAGACCATCACTGGCAAGGATCAAGAGATCTGTATCATGGCTAATATCAGCATGCTTTATGTCCGGATCAGACCGTAAGTGTAACTTCAAGTTCTTATCTCCGAATGCTCGAGAAACAGCAAGCTGGCCATTGACTCTAGCAACATCACCTGAGGCAAGAGAACCAAAGATGTGGGACGGGACGTCTCCTAGTCATCTCTTATCCCATTTTGTCTCAATTTCTTTAGCAGAACAAAGAATAGAAGGGAGATAGAGAAGTTGAGCTTAATTCCATGAAGGCACAAGCCTAAATGATTTCCTAACCCCGCAGTTGGGGTAAGTTCCGGTTGAAGTGAAAGCACACCAAGGTAGACGTTCGACTCCGCAGGAAATCAACCATGAAAGTTAGAATAAAAATACCATTCATCCTGTCTATCATATTTGGATACAGAAAGGAAATGAGTCCTAGTCATCTAAGTACTCGCTGCTGTCTGGTTATGCAATAGATCCTTGAAAGCTAATGCAATTGATAGGATATAATACCCTAGCTTCTAACAAAAAGTCAGGCATACAAAGGATTAAATAGCAAATCAACAGGTCAAAGGAAGCACATTTCATAGTAACCTGGCATATTCGAGACAAATCCGCCTCTATCCTCTATGCTGCCTCGTTCTGTATTGGGTTCATGATCAGTAGTCATCTGCACCGCTTGGCCTCGCGTAGAAAGGATTGCACGTGAATCTCCAACATTCGCCACATAAAGTTTCTGGCCATCAATAAGAATAGCAGTGACTGCAGTAGATCCACCTCTCCCTAAATCAGGATTGTGTGAAAGAATTGCCTGATCAGTTCTCTCGTAGGCCTTATGAATGGACATCCTTGGATCTGCCCAAAAATCTTCCTGGACAATCAGATATTGACAGCGTGAGACAGCAGCTTAACAAGTTAACACAAAATCTACCAAATTAGCAAATAAAGCCATAACGCTGAAGAGCATTTTAAAATATGGTTTTTTTAATAGATAAAAAGATGCTATGTTTGAAATTTCATAATGAAGTAGGATGCCAGATGCACAATAATTATCACAGACACAACAATTTCAATCGACACTCTTTAATTCTGCACACATCATTAACCAATTTAAAGAATTACACTAACCTCTTTGAGAATGTTTGAAAACAAATGCTTTTGTAGATAAGCAGGAACGGTATCTCCCAGGTGTCCATCGTATATTGCAAAAAGTCCAACCTCATGGCCTTTAACCTGAATAAATTTAGCTACATGATAATCTTCCATGGGATGGTTCGCCTTCCCTTTGACCAAACTGAATCCATACTTTACTGAACACTGGTATCCCTTGCCCTTGCCGGAACCAGCTGAAGACCGTCCTCCGGCAGCCTGCAAATAGCCAATAAAACCACGTGAAGCTTTAAGGCATATCATGAAATTAGCTTAACATCAGTTATACATATACAAACACTTCCAACAGATGCTTCAAGGTAACACCGGCCATGAGCTAATTGAGGACAGAACACTTCGTTTGCTTATGTACTAGAACTATGATCTTATCCTAGACTGCCATTGTCGTTGATAAGAAGGTTATGTGTGTGAGAAGGGTACCGTTAATAGGATTTCCCACAAGGTGCTGTAACAATCACAGAGAATTATGAAAAGAACCAAAAAAGAAACAGAAAAGAAGCCTGAAAGTATAGAAGAATCCATCCTATCTTCCGCGGTCTATGATACACAGCTACCTATTCAATGATGCCACTAGGAGGCACAATACTAATTCTGAAGACAGCACGGAACTAATCGAGGTGCTTCCATGGGGATGAAAATTGAAGCCCCAAGGCACTAATGACAACAAAAACCAGATCTCCATCTTTCCAAAAGAAAGTTCCTCTATTCTAACAGTCTACCATTTGACATCCTAAACACCAAATCCAACTAGTCAACATCAATACTTACCACAAAAACATCCAAGAATACAGATTGATCAACAAGACGCGACTCAATCAGTACCAAATCTCCACACCAGAAGTCCTCCAAACCTATGATTCAATCCAACATCATAGACAAACACACGAAACAACAGTCACAGGACCATCACCTGCGAGCCAGAGCCGAAGCAGCACAAGCTATCCATATCAATCCACCTCAAGCCTCCACAAATCCCCACCGTCTATCTCCCTCCATCACCACCACCATGAACAACAACAACAACTCCACTGCAATCAACATACAACGTCAAAATTCAATCATACATCATCAAACAACAGCTCAAAAGAAATCAACAAGTAAAAGAATTCATACATCGAATCCTTGATCGGAGAGTGAACGCGATCGATCGATGTGATTTTCGAAGGCGGCGAATTTGGGGAATCGGCAACCGAAGGCGAGGGTTTTGGGGCTCGATTTGGGGGCAGTTTGTTGAGGATTTCGAGGAAAGAGAGAGAAAATGGGGGGAAAGAGGAAGAACTCTTTTTTGTCGTGGTTTTAGTCAGAGGAGAGAGTGGAGGCGGTGAGGTCTCCTATGGTATGCGCACAACTCAGCTATGTGTTGACTTTCTCTCCCCCTTTCAATTAATGCTGTGAGAATATCATTGTCATGGTTTAGCCTGTTTGACGCCATTGAATAATATCTCTTTGAATCTGATAATTCGATTATAAACATTCTGAGTTTGAATCTGATAATCTAACTATAAACATTGCAAGAACTTTAAGTGTTATTGTTGGATTGTTTTTATTGGACTTGATTTTGAAGATACTTAGAATGGAAGGTCGAGTTATGCATCACCAAAAGTAAAAAATTGATTTTGCAACCACCACTTCCTACATGCTAATTGAATTCAAGGAATTGAGTCTTTCAAATCATCGATCATAAAAAAATTTAATGTTGAAACATACTAGAATGCATCTATATAAAACTGGTTTACATTTTTTTTTCCTCAAAGTCACGTTGTCTAGAAGCCAAATCAAGAGTGCTAGTTTTTTTAGCAATTGATAATTCGCTTGGCAAATTATTAACATTTGAATGTTAGTAGTCTATACATTGGACCAACTACTCATTCATGCATGTTAACCAGTCTAAGCCAGACTCCCACCTATCCGCCACCAGGCATGATAGTAGTAGCATGAACTTCGTCGTACAACCGTTAAGATTCATTGTTCTTGATTCGATTAAAGATTATTATAAATATCGTCGAAAATCCCTCGAAATGATTTTGACATATTGCTAACGTCGAGGTAGAAGAATCTCCTGGACTTCTTCGGACAAAGAAGTCGCAGTAATAGGCTAGTGGTAAATTAAATTTACTACCTCAAAGAATGCTATTGGATTCTATGTGGAACCGTTGTACTTGTGATTGTAGGAGTATAATCTATGGTGCTACAATAGAGTATAGAGTATGTAATTTGAAGACGTAAATCACTTATATTCGATACTACTTGGATGTGGTTGTTGACTGTTTGTGCTTCGAATTCGCTCAGATTGAGACATTCCTAACTCGCTTGTGTATCGAACAAAAGGGCTTCTGGAACCCCTCACAAGGTCTAAACTCTAAACCATTGACAGAAGTGGCAAGAGCTTCACTCTTTCAAGATATAACCCAAAACCCTGGATACAGCGCACAATCGGCGTTGGATCATACAGTAGAATGGTATTTGAAAAGATTAGAACATAAACACTAGATCTCGAAACAACTGAACTACCGTAGTTGACTAATCCACAAGAACAGCGGCAAATCTTAACAAAATCTAGATCTCTGGTATCATACCATGCTCAGCAAAACTTCTACCACATAACCACATCAGAATTTCACATACATCACTTCCCAGTCACCATATATGATGCCCCCTGTTATAGCCTTGGAAAATTCATCAGTAAAAACTGATCATGCTTCAAAATTGCTAGAAAAAGACATGCTAGTATGGATAATAGCGTGCCTGCATCCTGAATCTAGGAAATGCCCTGCAAGTAACAGACAGAGAAGCTCAGAAGCATAACTTGATCACACCGTATAATGGGACATAAGAATCTGTACCGTCCGATTTTTATTGGAAGGCATAAATTGGATTAGATATACTTGTGATGACTGAAAGAGAGAGATATCGATAAGATCAGAATAACTTACCCGTAACCATATGGAGAGTAAAATGGAGGAGGCGGATAAGCCCCTCTGACATGGAAGCCCATGTACGAAGTTGAGCGCTGAGGATGGAACTGCTTCATTCCTGGAACATTAGTTCTCTTGGCCAATACCTTCCAAGACAGCAAAAAGGAGGTAAAATTAGGAAAAGGTTATCTCAGCATCACATGCTCAAGCATGTGTATAATGACAGCTTCTAACCTTCAAGAGGCGACCATGTAGTTCAGAATCATTCAGAAGGAGGGCCGCTTGTATGGCATCCGGCTCAAGGAACTCCACATAGGCAAAACCTTTTGGCTGGCCATATTTGTTGGTACGAATAGTGACTCTGTTCACAGTTCCGCATGATTGGAAATGCTGATGCACTTCTTCAGGTGTACAAACATAGTCTACCTGCAGTGCCATTGCCACCAATTCATTACAACGTTATAAAGCACAGAATCTTTTAGATACAGGATATACAGCAGCATCTCCATAAGTACGAACGGTTGATTCGGATCAAACGTGCAATTTTACCTCGAAGCACTTCACAGGACACTGAACAGTAAATTATACGGACGGTGAATAACAACATGGCATAAGCTCTATTCAGGTCTTTAACTAGAAAATACTCAAATGGAGCCATCACCTTCCATAACACGTTCATGGTTATCCAAAACAGTAGACAATTTAAAAAAGAAAAAGCCGCAGTTTTATCCAAAGAAACATATAAAAGAGCTACAAGGATAAGATGATGCCCTTAGACAAGAAGCAGGGAAAGTAATCACATTTCCCACAAAAACAGAACGAGCATCTATTTCTTCCTTGTTTGCTTGCACTTCAGCAGCAGCAGCAGTAGGATCTGAATCAAGTGAAGAAACCAATTACAAACTGATACTAGTATAATGCAAATGGCAAAACACCTTGGGAAACATGAATTTTACTGGCTTTTTTTTTTTTTTTTTTTTTTGGCCCAAGCCATGATAACGAAGACCACCCATCATTATATATTCATCTACCACATTCTAGTTTAATATCCAATACATCCCTATCTAAAATTCCGGTCTCCAAGCCAATGTGAAATGAAAGGCATCAGCTGAGTATGATAAAAGTACAGAAAGAGGTGATCAAACACTAGCGTACCAGAATGATTTAGCAGTTACTCTTTGACTTGGCATCTTAGTTCTGGGTCTCTTATTGTGAAAAGAATAGAATCCCGCGTCAAATGTAAAAGTCAAACAGTACAACCCGAGCAACTAACAGATGAGAGGCTAGGGGTTTGTGTTCGATAGCCATGATGTGTTGCATAATGAAAATGCATCATGGGCGGTGCTGCCGAAAATTCACCAAAAATGCACAAGAAAAAGAGCAATAATGAATCATGATGCCCCGAAAATGCACAGCTCGGTGCTGCCGAAGCACAAACGTATCTCCACTCTATAACCCTCTCATGAACCAAACCTCTCATCCCAAACTTCAACACACTCATCTAACAACACAATCACCACAAATCAACTTCCTCAAAACAAAACAACAAACCACAATGCCTCATCAAAAACAACAAAATCAAAACAAATCAGACCACAACGCCGCCACCAAAACCAGTTTGAACACGAAAACCTAGCAACAACGATAACGAGCGAGAATCTATTCAGCTAACCATGAGCAGCAGCAGATTGCATCTCCATCTCGACCTTCGCCTGCATATCTCGAATCGCGGCCGCCTCGTCCTCCATCTCGCTCAACTTCTTCCTCATCTCCTCCACATCCTGCAATCACACAACCCAAACCAAAACCCCCAAATCCTCAGTCCCCATTGACACTGAAGAAATGCGTGACTGTATGTGTGAGAAAAAGACTCACCGTGGAGGCGGCGGTGACGTCGGAATGCGACATGGATTGGTGTTCGGCGGTTTGTGTGTGTGTAGGGGGGGGACTGCAGGCTGTGGTTTGGGAGGGGCGGGTGATGAAATTTCGTGGATTGTGTGAGGGTAGAATGGGGAATTGGGTCGAGGTGGATCGTGGATGAGCGGGCAAAGAGGAATTGTTGATGAGAGATTTGAGGCCCGCCGGAACATCTATTTGAAAACGCGAATTTCTTAAATAAAAAGAAATAAAACGTCATTATTAGTAATATTTTATATTATAAATTGTTTTTGTTAGTAGAGCCTTAGTCAATAAAATATCCTTGTAGCTAGGGAGCTGTGGTCCTGTCTCATAAACTTACGAAGTACGAATTCAAAATTGTCATTGTCCTAACTTGATCAAAGGGACTTATAGGATGCCTATGCTACTAGCGATTCACTTGATCTAACGGGGTCAAGATCATTCAGCAGCTTCAGGTTGCGGATCGAGATAGAAGATCGCTTAATCGATGAGCTAAATAGGCATGAAAGATTCCTTCCGCGAGCAGTCGGAATTGTGGAAGGAAATTTTCACGCCTATTACCGAGCTCTTTCTACAATCCCTTGCCCAAAAATTTCCTTCCAAAGTCTAACTCTATATTCCTCCTTTAAACCAAATTGATAATGAGACCTATGAGACTCAACAATGATCATTCATCTTATTGTATAGGTTTACAAACCAATGATGAAAGAATGCATTTACATTCCATATACGAAACTTTCAAGCCATCAATGCCTATACCCTTTCCATGTCCTAGAATTGTGACAGCGCCACGACAACCAGAAGAAACTTGAAGACCATTCCGCAGCTTCATTTCAGACTGCGACCAGTGAACGACCTCCCAAGATTGCTAATGAGTCTGATCCCAAACCCATATTCTTTGCGTTGGAGGGGAATTCATACTCCTGAACTTCGACGACATGATGAGAGCAATCTTTGCTTGGCCTGTTTGATATCACCTCCAATTTTCCAGATTGAAAGCTGCCAGCAATAATGTGATAACCAAGAAGTTAGTCGTAGTCCACAAATATCACTAATCATACCGCCAAGGAGATGATCCACGAAAAAAGCTGGGGAAAAGAAGAGATCGACATACCATCAAAAAGCTTTCAGCTGGGCGCATCTCTACAACTTCAGGACCAGTCTGAGACACAAACACGAGATTCAACAGCTAATCGAAAATGGGCGATGAAAAAGAAACCTAATTTGTCACAAATTCGCACATGAGATCATGGCATTTGATCATAGGCAGAAGGCAAAGGATTATCAAAGAAACTTAGTACCAAATAATAAAGCAAACTAGTCAACCAAAGCTTTTTTCTCATTGACTTCATATCTTAGATGTTAAAAAACAACCAAGACAAACCGTTAACGGCTCTTGAAAAGTCAATTGGCTATCATATCCTTTGTGAAAATAATAAATTGTAAAGTCGCTTGCGATAAAAGCAAATGCAATTTGTGACGAAGAGGTGAGACACATGTTTAGGGGCCAGGATGGAAAGAACAAATAATAATGCACTTGAATAGTTGAAATATCACTCACATTGACAACGCAATAACATGAACAAAAAACAGCTCCAATAACGAGAAGACTTTCACAAGAAAGGTTCCTTCATATTAACTAGCTAACAAAAGTTCATACATGCTGAAGGAACCCGGCCAATGGCAGACTGAAACCTTAATATAACCTATATCGACAATGGTAATTTTTAGCACGACAGAAAAGCACTTACATGAGAACAAATTCAGTATAAACCCAAGATCTTCCACCAGAATCCTCCAACCACGACCCAAATGGCCGCATTGACAAGGGCCATAACGAAACCCAGTTTGAAAACATCGGGAAGGCCTACATAACCAGCTGCATAAACACAAGAATTTCAGTCCACGACTCCATAATTGAACACAATGACTGTACTAAACATAGTAAACATAAATAATGTCATTCATAAAGCACAACGAGCGAACAATATAAACAGGATAAGAATAGGCATGGTGACATAAATGGTCACTGAAATGTAACAATGCTGTTCCTCGTATCGAAGAAAATGAAAGCCTAAACTAACCTCCATAATATACGGCAGCTTGGCCACTGCTATAATGAGTTAGAGCTCCGAACAAGTTAGTGTTGTAAGCCAAGGCGAGAGCTGCCAGAACACCAGGTACTCCAGAAGCTAGGTTCATGGCGAGAAACGCGGAGTATAAAGCTCCTACATGACCGGTTTGGCTGGCAAACAAATAGTGCACGAAAAAGTAAGCCGCTTGAAGAAGAGCGAATGCAGCTGGCCAGCTCAAATGCATTGCTTTAAGGCCCTTGGCGACAGCACCAGACATCCAAGATACAACACCAAGGTTGGTCAGTTGGCCGGCCATGCCCACAAGGACAGCAAACCAAGCCAAGGTATCCCATGCCGACTTTTCGCTCAAACAGTCATCCCAGTCTAGAACTCCAAGTAATAGAAGCACTGACAGGCCAAGCATGGCAGCAACAACACTTGAAACACCTATTCGCTCCCTGCATCATCAGATTAATCGGCATCCACATCTATCTGTTTCCAATAATTAGCAGCCAAGCGAAATACGAAAATAACAGTGAATTGAACAAAAGACCCACCCAAATACCCATAATGAGACCGCAAGAAGCATAGTACCGACCATGACCCATTCATTTTTTGTGACTGGACCCATATTCCGCAGCTTTTCAGATGCCATAGCAGGGGCATCAGGAGTATCCTTGGTTTCAGGAGGATAAATCTTGTAAAGAATCAAGGGAGTCACAAGGAGGGCAACAATGGCGGGCAAACTAGCCGCCTTGAACCATGTAACCCAAGGCGAGGCGATCTTTACCCCAAGCTCCTCGGCCAGTTTCAGACACAGGAGGTTTTGAGCTGCAGCAGTTAGGAAAAGAGCACTAGAGTTACCAGCAGACTGTTACACATCACAGGAGAAATCAAAGTGTTACAAACAATATCATGGGCACCATTCATTGATCAAAACACGAACTTAGAACTTAAATCATCAAAATCAACAACAGAGAACAATCAAGACATCGCTAATAATAGCATATCAAGCAGAAAAGAAATGTCCTTTCTATTCCTGTTCTAGGGAATCGTTGCCACAGTTCAAACATTCAATTGAACTTATTGATTAGTATAAAATTTTGTACATGATTACAAAATTTAGTACATCCTGCAAGAGCTTAGGACCCATAAAGCTAGAATCCCTAATTGATTAATGAGATCATTAGTACACTCTAGCCATTTCCACTGTGCTGAGTTACTAGATTCTCTAACCCCTTCTGTAGCGTAGTTATCGGATACTCTCTCTAGTACCAGGGATAGTGTATCCAAGAGCGATACAAAGAATAGAGCACAAAGCCATCCATATGTTAAACCGAATTTAATTCGGTTTGATATCGGTTTCAAATTTTTCAAACCAAATAGGAATTCAATTAACTAACTGAAATCGAATTTTATTTCGGGTTTTTGTCGAATTATCAACCCTAGCTCAAATCGAATTATCTATTCCATGAGATCATATCAATCAGAATATTTTATCATAAATATCAACCCCACCATCCAAAAAAGTGAGTTCATTTGGAGATAACCTTCTTGGTAACTACAACATAATTCAGTTTCATTGCAAATAGAGAAAACCATCCATATGATTACAATGCATAACATGATCAGGCTCAATTTTCCTCTAACCAATAAATACTTCACAAACAAAACCCAAAACAAAACAAATGAAGAATCGATCAGACAAAGCTCCTAAACCTGAAACTGAGACTGAACAAGATACGCCCCAATCCTCCTCTCCGTCCCGTCCCCAACCCGACTCCCGTCCGACTCCGCCAACGACTTAATAATCGGCAGAAACACCCCGCCGGCCCTCGCAGTCGTACTCGGCATCGCGGGCGCAATCAACGACTCGCTGATCGTCAACCCATAAGACAACCCAAGGGTACTCCCACCCAACATCTTCACAAACCACGTCGCCACCCGATTACCCAATCCCGTCTTCACGAATCCCCTCGCGAAGAAAAACGATATCACGATGAGCCAGATGACTTCGTTGGTGAATGCGGAGAAGGCGGAGGAGAAGGAGAGGGTGTTGGAGACGACGGAGGCGGTGAGAGCGAGGAATGACCAGGCGCCGACGGGGAGAGGCGCTAGGACGAGACCGGAGATGGTGGTGATGAAGATGGATAGCAGCTGCCAGCCCTGAACGGTGAGTCCCGATGGGCAGGGGATCGCGAACCGTAAAATTAACCCGATTCCGAGTGATATGATCAGTGGGACCCATTTGGCTCCACCGGATGAAGATGGCGGAGGCGATGGAGGAGGAGAGGTTGAAGTGGAGGAAGATTGGGAAGCACAGAGGGGTTGGAGAGAGGAAAGGGGTTTGAGGGGAGGAAGAGGAGAGTGGTGGTGGATGAAAGGGTGGAGAGAGATGTGGTGGTGATTTGTTTTTGTTTTGAGATGATGTGAGATTGTTGTTATGGTGGTGGAGATGTGGTGGTGGTGGCGGCGGCGGTGACGTAGGAGGGGGGAATGGGAGCAGGTGAGGAGAGTGGCGGTGGACATCGGCGGCGGCGATGGTGGCGTTGACGGTGGTGGTGGTGACTGGTGAGAGGAGCAGAGGGGTGAGAGATATGTGTGACTCCGTGTGTTGTGTCAGATCAGATAGATGAGTTGTACTTTGTTGTGTTGTGTGATGTAAGGAGGAAAATCAACGAGGCGGATTAGTGTGCAATTTGTTTTCTGTTGAGACCTTTCAGAGATGACCTGACCGTGTTTGTTGAGGATTTAAGTCGATGAACTTCAAATGCGATTTCTGAAAATCTTTTAACAAAGCAAAATTCCCCATCGTTTCCCACCTTGGTGACATGGATTATATATTCCTCCTTTCAAAATAAATTAAATGTAATATTATCATTATAACATACAAATATGTTTTTTTTAATATTTTTATTATTCGTCTTAACAATATTAAAAATAACATTATTCGTCTAGATGTGAAATATATAACTTAAAATATCATTAATGTTTCACGATAATTTTACATAAAACGATATTTGATTGTCACACAAATCGTTCGTAACACGTTCAACTTTATTGCATTACTATTTATTTATTTCACCCTTTTTGGAATGAAAAGAGTATACTCATTCTTTTCCAAATTATATACAAAAGTTTGAGACGACACGAGATTTTATGTGAGAGTTGAATTTGATTAGTATATTATTTTTTTAATGGAAGTTGATGTAAAAATATGTGACAGAATGTGAGAGAAGTTAGTGGAATGTGATAAGATAACATATTTAATTTAATATAAATTTGATTTTAAATATAAAAATAAAACAAGTGTTACATATATTTTAAGACGATTAAAAAATTATATTTAATATAAAACAAAAAGAATATTATTATTAATATTTTAAGATAAATCTATATAAATATAATGTTTGATATTGATCAAAATTTATCTTGAATAGTCTTCCCATCCCATGCTTCTTTTCAAATGGGGCAGAAGGAAATGCAGGGTGCATCACGAATCAAATGATGCCGTTCATGTAGTGGCACATTATGTATCCGATTGCTATCGGAAAGGATCATGGGAACCTAACATACCCAGTATAACACTAGACTCTTGTGGGAACAATAGAACTTAAAGAGTTTTTTTTTTTTTTTTTTACCATTGATAGAACTTAGAGTTCAATTGGACCTTTTCGAAAACAAAAAACAAAAAGGGACAAAAGGAATAACAAGTATATAATCTACTCCCCTTCAATTTATTGCAACTTTGTTCTTTTTTAACATAAGACAAACAGTGGAAAATCAACAAATTAATTCAGCAAATAATGTCATCGAACGTTAAAATCCGACACCGGTAAAAAAAAAAAAAAACCAAACCTGCAATTGCGACTGTATGAGGAAACTCCCGAGCTTCCTCTTAGTCCCCTCCTCCGGCGAACTCCCGGCATTCACCGCCAATGATTTAATAATCGGCCCAAACACCCCGCCAGCCCTCGCCGTGGAGCTGGGCATTGCAGGCGCCACCACTGCCTCACATATCACCAGCCCATACGACAACCCGAGCGTACTTTTCCCTAACATCTTCACAAACCACGCTGCGATTCTTTCCCCTAGGCCCGTCTTCACGAACCCTCGGGCGAAGAAGAACGATATCACGATCAGCCACGTGATCTCGCTGGTGGCGGCAGAGAGGGCGGAGGAGAAGGAGAGTGTTTTTGTGGAGACGGAAATGGTGACGCAGACCATCGCCCAGGCGCCGAGTGGAAGTGGTGATAGGATGAGGCCGAGGATGGTTGTGAGGAAGATCGAGAGGAGGGACCAGGCTTGGTGGGTGAGCTTGGCGGGTTTCGGGACGAAGAAGCGGAAGATGAGGCCGATGGAGATTGAGACTAGGAATGGGATTGGTTTCGCGCAGTTCCAGTGATGGAACATTTGTTGGAGGGTCGTTATTGTGTTTCTTCGTCGTGGTGGTGGTGGTTGTGGCGGTGGCTGTTGTTCTTGGAAGATCTCGAGTGGTGGTGGTGGCAAGGCCATTTTGGTATGTGGAAAACGGAGAATGTGCAGTAACAATAACCCAGATATTTCTTTATGGATGGAGATAATGAATCTTCCGAATTTGACGAAGGAGTTAAATGTGAGAATTGGACGTTTGGTTTTTTGGAAATGATGGGTTCAGAGTTGAGAGTATGGGAGGATGAAGGATTGCATATGTGATTCTTGTCCATTTTGGTAACAAAGTGTTTCATTCGGCTCTTGGGAGGTGTGTCGCTTTGGAAACATGTCTCATTGTGATTAACGTGGATGTTAAACCAGAGTCGTGTTGGGGTCATGGTTTGGATGCGACCATCCTGTGGACGAGTTTGTCAGTCGATTGCTTTTTACATGTTTAACCAGAACACTTGTTTGGGAAAAAGTTCAACCGATGAGAGATAGACTTCAAGATATGATTCTTAGATGCGATTAACTTTACCATAATGATCATGACATCTTTTAATCGAGTCATAATTGATATAGATAAACGAAACGGTCGTGACAATCCTATAATCTTTTGAGCGAGATTCATCTTATCTGATAGAACAAAATTAGACAGTACCATACTCACATTAGCATGCTCCGTTAAAGATGTTTTCAAGCTTCAATGCCCGGACGACAATGACGAAACCATAGTATCCAACATTCCCACTCCTTGTGTAACCAATTAACATGTTCTACCCATAAAGGGCAGAAAACAACCTCATTCGTCTTTAAAATACCAGGATGCTATGCTGACCACGTAGTATGGGCCATCGTGCGTTTATTGTCTTGTTACCATCAAAGACGTTACAAGTGAAGCAGTCCCTTTAAACTTTTTTTTCTTTTTCGTGTCCACTTTGCAACAATAATAGGCAGACTCCATGATGTAAAATGTACACATCAAGAGATATAAAAATCGGTGATGGGTTGGGCCCTTGTGGCTTGATTAATCCAAAGCCCAACCCAGCTTCATAATGGGCCTGCGCCCATTATATGTGCAATAGCATGCTTCACATCATGAATTCATTGCATATATACAGCAACGGTGCTTTTTGTCTTTAAACTGGCCAAGCTAACCATCAGGTACAGATCATCATCGAAAGGAGATTCACTTTCGTTCGAATCGAGCTGAAAGTGACCACAAAAAAAGTTCTTCGTTTGGTAACATGTTTGTACAAGTAACTGTGAAGCACGAGCAACACGATAGACACGGAGATCTCCGTATGATCATTGGTAACACGTCAATTTTATAAGCCTAACGTGATAGGCGTGGTGTCCATTTTCATCCACATATGATCACTTTGATATCCGAACATGAGTTTTTCTTGTTGCACGTTAGAACATGTCAAATTTTAGTCACTTTCGATCGCTTAACTACTCCACAGTACAAGGAATTCACAGAAGTAGGTTTGTGCGGACCACATCCTGCCCATGCATGTAAGTAGTCTCGAACCGACCATGTCTCATTGGCCAGGTTTTAGGAAGAAATTAAATATAGGCTCGCAGCTAGCTGTCAGTAAAATTTGAAATCCGGTTATTTAATTCCCACTCGTTAATATTAATCCATACAGATTTAAAATATGTCCTGATCAATTATCAGAGTTCTTCCGGCCTCAACATCAGATGTAGGACGACCCACACGGAGATTGTAAAAGGACTGCTTACATCTATTTGCCTATGTTGTTTTATTTGGTCTGTTACCCATCACTTCCTTGCTTATAATATAAATACCAAACAGGACTCATACTGTCCCTCACCTGTGCGAACATCTATTGCCAAAATCAAGTATTGTCTTCCTCATCATCTTCACCGTTTTCCTTCTTCACTAAGCTCATTGAGATATGGCCGCGGTGGCATTCATCAAGGACTTAGCTGAATCGGCTTCTCTTGCTTCCCTTCCTCCATCTTACGCTTTCAATGACCAGGATCCAACTGCTGTAGTTGAGGATGTGGTCGTCGACTCACTAGCATCGGATGATGCTCATGACGTGATCCCTGTCATCGACTACTCCCTCCTCATGTCTGGCGACCCTGATCAACGCTCTAACACGGTTCAGGATCTCCACAAGGCTTGTCAAGAATGGGGCTTCTTCATGGTATTGTTATTTCTTTGCAGTTATTTGTTTATGTTATTCAAAAGGGAAACAAAAACTGCTGCAGAATCAGCCGACAAACTACAATCTGTTTGGTATTATTTTTGTTTTTGATTTTCTGTTTTGGTTTCACTAGCCGGTGAAACAAAAGTAGCGTTTGTTTCTGATTCCATTTTCTGAAACGAAAACAGATAACAGAAAATCAAAAAGATGATTTTCAGTTTCAGTTTTTTGTTTCGTCTAAACATAATATTCAAGATACCCTTGACGAAAAATCATTTCATTTTGTAATATGATTTCGGTTTTCGTTTTTGATTTTTTTCTTCCTTTTATTCGTTTTGGTTTTCATAATTTTTCAGTAGCAATATCAAACATCCCCTAATATATCAACTTCTTTAGCCTTCTAATTTCCATAAATGTAACAATTTCCCCAGTGTTTTCGACATGGATAATATCTAGGCAGGATGAAAATACGTATCCCTATAGCAACGAATAAAAAGATTGTTTTCTTATATCCTCAAGTTTGAGCGAGAAAATGAAAGAAACAACAAGCTCAGTAAAACATGAGCAAGAGAAATCTCGGACTTTAAAAGCTTCGTAACATAAACTAATCATGGTTCACTTCTCTTTTAGTCGATATGTCTTAGACATCGAAGTCATTTTGTACTAAAAGCCTACTTGATGTTTGAGTTCTAATGACAGTACAATCTTATTTTATAACCACATATTTAGTAAGATGTCATCTTAGGCGGTTAATTAACTGCCTAGTCTGTCATATTCTTATGAAATCATTGGTTAATATTAAACCGAAGTAATTTGGTAAATCTTTTACCACTATATCTAGCTAAGACATAACCTAAGCCTTGATGTATATAGCCTGTTAAACTTTATGCCCTTGGCGAGTTTAACCACCTCAACATGGATAACATTTAGGTGGTGAACCACGGGGTGCCGGAGGCGCTGACCGAGTCCATGATCGGCAAGTGCAGAGAGTTCTTCGATCTGACGGTAGAAGAAAAGCAAGAGTTCCAAGGGAAACATGTGCTCGACCCGATCAGATGTGGTACGAGCTTCAATCTTTTGGTCGAGGAAGTCCATTTTTGGAGAGACTTTCTCAAGATTATGGTTCACCCTGAGTTTCATTGCCCTCATAAACCTCCTGGTCTCAGGTACATACGTCTTGTTGATTTGATTCGGGTGATCATGGATTGAATTGAATTAAAATTCATATTTAATCCAATTCAAAATAAATCAATTCTATATCAATCCATGAATTTTAATGATCCAATTTAATCCATCTAAAAAAACTGGATTGAATTAGATGGATTTTTTTTTTAATAATTGTGTTATATTGTTAGTTAATGAAAAGTTAAATTTACATATTGTTATTATTTTTTTGCATTAATTCTCGAAAATATCGTGAAATTTTAATGTTTGTAAACGTCATATATTATAATCGAGTGTCAATATAAAAATTAAATTATATCGTTTAGATTAGTAACGAAACTTCTCAAATTACGTGTTGAATAATAGAATAAGAGAGAAGCGTTACAATAATCATGGGATGGAGGTAATATCTATTTAAGATTATAAGAACAAAAGATTAATAACAATACTATAATGATAATATGAAACACATCATATATCATAATGTTACAAACAACATAATAACACGAACACTATCTATGTATATCTTATATGTTAAAAGCGAAGTTTAGAATAGTAGTCATCGGTATTTCGGGTCATAGTAATGGATTCACAATTAATATCTTAATAACAACTCAAAAAATGAACTTTGTTTTTTATAACAAATTACATTTTCAATGCAATATCGAATAATTCTCACCACAAATCGCAAACAATACTTCATCAAATTTATAGAACATAAACCAAAATCACTAATCTACTATTTCTCAACAGATTTAAATTTTGACCTTGATCAAACTCGAAAGAAAAGCGTCGAAGTAAGACAACAATTATGATTTAATTTTGACTACATCAATATTTTTAGTTATTTTTTAATTATTATTTTAGTAGTCTAACAGTCCATGGCTTTTATTTGATTCAATCCATTATAAATCCAACTCAAAATTTTGTCCAATCCAATGACATTGGATTGAGTCGATCATGGATAATGTAATCCAATGCTCACCCTTGTTGATACAACAGCGCTTAGCCGCTTTTTTTCATTCTGATTAGTAGTTAGCAAAACCAGCCACAATCAGCACACTCGTGAAATTTGCCTTACACCATACATTGCATTTTCTGAGACACGGAGTTCTACCTTAACAAATAAAACACATTTTACTTCAGGTAAATTATAACAAATTATTTAAATTAGATATTTTATATAAATTGAAACATTTTTTAAATTAAATAAATTTTAAATATTAAAATATATTAAATATCTGTATTTTATATCAAGTCATCTTAACGTTTTGGAGGGGGCAGTGTTGTGGTATCAGACTACTGCAACCAGGTCAGGGCCTTGGTGAGGGAGCTGCTGAGGGCCATATCATCAGCCCTGGGCCTCGAAGAAGACCGGATAGAGGAGGCCTATAACCTCGACATGGGCTTGGAGATGTTCGTGGCCAATTATTACCCGGCCTGTCCGCAGCCGGAGCTGGCCATGGGCATGCCGCCTCACTCGGACCACGGCCTGCTCACTGTTCTCACCGACAACCAAGTAGCGGGCCTCCAGATCTTGCGCCGGGGTAAATGGGTCCAAGTTCATTCCTTGCCCAACTCCTTCATTCTCAATGTCGGCGATCACCTTGAGGTAACATATACCACCTATGTCTGTCCTGAAGTTTATGATTCTACAACATATGCACTCCAGCTTTTCTAGCTCAATACTATCTAAATCGTTGTTATACGCTCTCCTACTGATTATGTTCGTTCTATTTTTGTGTGTGTGAAGATATTCAGCAATGGGAAGTACAAGAGTATTTTGCATCGAGCAATGGTGAGCAAAAGGATGGCGAGGATGTCGGTAGGCATCGGATTTTCACCATCGTTGGACACAGTTGCAGCTCCGGCAGAGGAGTTGGCTCATCCGGCAGCCGCATACAAGCCCATGAAATTCCAGGACTACTTGGAGTCTCAACAGAAGAACAAGCTGCAAGGAAAATCTTGCTTGGACGCAGTTAGAATATGAGTAGCTTTTGAGCAGAATAGTAGCAGCCTATATGTTAAAGTGACATTCTGGACGATAACCCAGAGCTCGACAGGGCCTATTCAGCATGTCCAGATGGTACTAGACTTGTAATAGTTCGATATCTATCCAAGCGTGCACCAACAGGAATAGCAATCAGTAGTATGGAATCCATTGTGGCCTATAAACACACGACGACAACAACAATCAATCCCAGTTCACACTGTATTATCCAGATATCTAACATGTTCATATCTGCAAAGGACAATCTTCTTTTTACGCAACGCTGTAACATGGCACATAGAACAGCTTCACCTGTAACTGTTCCAACATATCTGCGCATCATACCACCGAACTTGAGTAATGGCCGATCGGTGCCATAAAACAAAAAACAATTCATCTGTGCACAAACCGAGTAAAAATCACGCCAAAGATTCACCATGACCAACATAAGGGCCTACAAATACCCTCGATTCACATTCCATACAAGAAAAAGATCGCCAATGACACCGAAGAGAGAATCAAATTCTCTTGACTTGTACAAATAAAGGAGAAGATGCCATAGATGACAGAGCCACAAGAAATGAAGAAACAATAATCTAACACAGAAAAGCACAAGAATCTCAAACTTTGCAACGTCAATATCTTACATATTATTTCACATAGCGAATCCTACACAAAGATGAACTAAGGTTACAGGGACTAATCATGACGGTTACCTAAAGCAGATCCGAGGGCTAATGATTCAGCCGTGCGCAAAAGCGACGAGGAAACCAATACGCTTTAGTCAAGGGATCGAAAAAAGCGAGAAAGTTGCACCCACGATGTTACCTAACGAGCGGGGATGATCCGTGGAAGCCTCGTGCGGGTCCTTCAACCATTGCAATGGAAACCAACTGTAATCCTCATGCTTCCAAAGCTATGTGACCATTGATCTCCAAAAGGAGAAAAGAACCCTTCTCTTCATCATGAAATATTTTATTTTTCACACGATTGGTTTTCATTCACTGGGACACTATGAACAATGCCCAGCACAAGGATGATGTCTTATCATGCAGGGCCCAGATCAGCACCCAGCTGCAACATTTATCCAGCTGCAACGTTTATGTAAGGAGCAAATACCCAAATGCCGTGTATATATATGTTTATACACACTTAGTCTTGCTTTATCGATTGAAACGGGACTGCATGAGACACTTCAATTGAGTGGCCGATAGCAAGACGAGCTTCCTAGGCTCTCTGGATATAGTGATTCAGCTTCAACCTTCAATTGCTTTAGATACGTGATAGCATCATCAATGACCAGCAGTGGATCCTTGCCCTTCGCACCAGGGATTAAACTCTGAAGGATTGAGACCATATCATGTATTTTACCCTTTCTTGGCCTTTTGCAACCCATGTATGGATCAGTTTTCGCAGCCGAGGAGCTAAAATTGGCACCAAATTCATCTGCATTATGTCCAAGTCGTGACACGAGATCTGAAGTGCCCGTAAGAGGTGTTCTGAGACACCCACCATCAAGCGCTTTCCTTCTTTTTGGAGAGCATTCTGAACTATCAACTTCCTCGCCATAATCTTCGAGATGCTCATTCTTATTCTCGCCCTCTTTATTCACATCCAGTGGCGAATGACCGGTGCTCACTTCATCGTCATCATCGTCTTCCTCATCATCAGAATAAAGCAAAGCATCGATTTCCTCCGTATCTTCATGACTACAACTGGCTTCTTCATGTAAGTGATCTTCACCAGACCCATCAAGCAAACCTGGCATGTGAAGGCCATTTTTTTCCACCTTGATGCCGTCATATTCTAGAGGAAGTTCATATGCATGAGCAGGCTTCCTCAGAGGATCAATTGAAGCATGGCCCGGAATGTGTAGAGAACTAAGAATCAATCTAGTCTCATCCCTAGACTGATCAAAAATGAGGTATTTTTTCAGTTCAGTAAACGATGCTTCAGATGGTGAAGGTTTCCGGTATAGTTCAGCAGGAAACAAAAACTGCTTCACACTGAGAGGTGCATTTGGTGATCGTGTTGCGGCTTGGAAACTGGGGGCATGCCGTCCAAACAATGTGAGAGCTTCCACCATCGGCACCCTTCCAACGAAGTCAGAAAATCGTGCATCCTGACCCACACCGGCCGTAACCCAGGAAAGATTAGTATTAACAGGAAAGAACTCAGGTTTCTTGGGCTCAAGTGGCGCAACCATGCAATCTACGTTGGAAAGAACCTGAGCAAAATATTGCTGGGAAAGGGCCGGTTCCCCGGCTTCAACCACCATTAACCAGTAATATAACCTGAAGTTGACACGTTGAAGGATGGATCAGCAATATAAGTTTAGAATGAAATTTACATATTTTGGAAGCGAATGACTGAATTTACCTGGATCAGATGGAAATTCTATCGGATATATATTATCTCCTTAAAGGTTATAGAAACCAAAAACTAAACTTTGCAACGTGAAATGGCGACAGCAAATAATCAATCTACGTAACAGGTTTAAGCAATTGACGGAAGTACTCAGCCTGGAAAACAGAAACAAGCACAAGATTATGGTTTGTGCAAAATCTTCCTCAACAAGTACACAAGAACTGTAATACAAATTGTAACCGCAAACAATGCCAAGATCTATGATATGTGTTGCCAATGTACTTTAGAGAGCATGTTACCTGGCAATCCTGCAAAGGTTGAAAACAAGCAATGACTCTAACTATTATGGTTGTCTGTCCAGCGATACCATTCTCATGCTTCAAGGCCCGAAATCTCGTCTGGCTAGCTGCTTGGCACACCATAACTTCTCCCAAAGACCTCTCAATCCAACCCAAAAGACCTTTCGAACCGACAACCCAGTTGAACCAACCAACAGCCTATATTGGAGAACCACAGAAAACACAACCCAGAAGAAAATGCAGACGAGTCCAAACAGAATTGCAATTCAACCAACCGAAACCGGAGAATAACGAACCATCAAACCACAGAAATGAAGGCCTGAAGGACAACATCCACTACCAAAGCAACAGCTTCGTGTCTCAACTGATATGATTGGATTAGATGATTATGTGAATCACCCAAGGGACGAATGCAAAGTGATTGGATCCCATTGAGACTGAATTAGACAACTCTAACAGCTCAAAGTCGAGACGTGGTCTGATCAAAAATGGGAATTTTCTCCAATTTTCTACAAGATAACCCCACAATACAGATTCAAAGAGACAGCTTCACAGAACCAAAGCATTCTGATTCTCTCCTTTCGCTCTAATCACACCGATTCACGCACCCTTTTGCACCTGCAACAAAAAGGGCACAAAATTTTCACCATCAAACCCCAACACCCAACAGACTCATCCCACAAAATTGAACAAAAATGAACAAACAACCCACAAAAATTAAACCCAAATGGGTAACCGGATATTCAATATCACATCAAAACAAGTATATATGAAGCACAAAACAGAACCCACCATGGATCATGAACAAGTTCATCATCAAACCCTAAAACCTCAACAAACTCCTCCCACAAAATTGACCAAACACAACTAAAATCCACCAAAATTAAACCCAAATGAGCAACTGGGTATTCAATTTCACATCAAAAACACCATCATATGAATCACAAATCACAAACCCATCATGGATCATTGACTAGCTTACCGGGAATTGATGAAATCTTGATCGTTTTGGAAACAGATTTGAGATGTGAAGATGAGGAAGAGTAAAGGCGTGATGAGAATGAGATGAAGAGATGGGTAAAGAGGAGGAAGAGTGGTGTCGAGTAAAGTGATGGGAGTTGGAGAAAGTGGCAAGTGTGATGGGTGCGCAACAGCTTGCTTTTTAGCTGCTGTTGAAAGGTTGCATTTTTGTTCCTTCTCTTAGAACATCACACAAAGTTTGATGCCGACTTAGCTCTCATGAGATTGGAAAAAAATCACTACTCGCACACATGTCACACCCCTTGGTTTTTGTTTCAAGAGGGGCCGAACGGGGATTCCATCGAGAACGAGAGAGTTCGGTATAATTATAATATATATATATATATATGTATAATTATATATATAAATATAAATATTTTTTATAACAAATTACGTTTGATCGTTCCGTAACATATATAAGGCAAAAATACATCATTTACATAATCATTGAAGTTTCACGATAAATTTTAAAAAAAAATTACGTTTAATCGTCGTTATAGACGTGTCAAACTTTACATCAACACATATCATATCAAAATATTATAATAATTTTAGAACGGAGGGAATAATCTAAAGAGATATCGAAACATCGATTTGGTATATAGTGTCAATGAATTGGAGTGTTGCATCTAAGAGGTTGTAATAGTTGTTGTATTTTAGGAGATGGTTATCACTAATCCGTTAGCATAATCAGAACGGAACAATAACGTCTTCAGGATAGAAGGTTTGGCATTTGTCTTGACCATTGACTATCAAGTTTGCATCATTTGTTCTTGTTTTGTGTGTTGTTTGCTTTTACGATTATGTTTTTTGTACTAACCAATTAACATCTTCTACCATCAATCTGAATAGTTGATAGGGTTGGTTTATCGTGGATAATTGGACCAAATTAAGAAACTAAAGCAAGAAACATGAAGAAGATGAAATGTCACAAAGCGATACCCACAAAGCCAAACCTTGATATATGAAAGCAGAAAGCAATGTGAAAATGATGATTTTGAAGCATCATGAGAGCATGGTGGTGTGCGCACGAAATTTGCTTAATGTGTGGAAAGTGAAACCATTAGTGAAAGAAAAATCAGCTTTGTTCTTTTGGGAACATCATGAGCCTCAACTGATGCATTATTCTTATGTTGAACTAATCAAAGCAAAAACAGAATAAGATTTTGAACTAATCACAAAACATTAAGGAAAGGAACCACTGTAGTGCGTTTTTTTAGCGATAACATACTTCTCATACTGAACACTCATTATGGATACAATAGATTTGGGGAAATAACTCGTAACATAAAGATAAATGCCATAAACTCATGACATGCAACGTTGCTCGTGCATACTTCCTAGACATTTTTGTTTTATCTTTCGTTCTTGTATCGAGGATACAAGAAAGTACACAAAAATAAGGAGCTGCAACATTAGCGAAAAAGGTATTAAAGATTTTAAGGAGAATCGGACTTCGTTGTGATTGTAGCAGATGAGACCGAGGCAACTGATTTCGCTGTAGTTGTCGCCTGATCGAAACCAGAGTTCCTAGGAAGCATGGTCGATGAGGCCTTGTCGATTAGCTCGGGTTCTTCCTCGTCCAATGGGGTTATCTTGGCGACTTTGGGCGGGAATATTGGTGGTAACTTGAACTTCGGAAAGAACTTCTTCGGGAAAATGAATTTCGGAGGGAACTTGAACTTGAACTTGAAAAAGGGCAGAAATTTCTCATCATGAACATCTCCAACGTTCGAAACTCGTTTATTATCATGATCATGCATAGACTCTTCCACGGGGTTTGTTGTTTCACGCGGAGGGAGCTTGAACTTAGGCGGAAACTTGAACTTGTGCTTGTAGGGAAATGGCTTGAAGAAAGGTTTCACAAAGGGTTTGAACTTGAACTTAGGAAATTTCTTGAATGGGAGGAACAATGCTTGTTCGTCACGCTCATGATCAGCTGACTTTGCCAACAGTACTCGACCGCCATTGGCCAAACCGAAGCTTGGACATGACCAGGCGACGAACACGAGCAGGCAAATGAAATGGCTAGTGGCCATCACTTGGTTTCTAACTATAAAGGTGTCTCCTAGTAAACTTCAAAATGAAATAGGATGTTGGCTGATGAAGATAAAGGCTCTGCTTGGCCTTTTTATAGAGGTGTTACATGTAAGAGAACGATACAATTTAAGCAAATGGTTTGATTATCCAACTGTAACTGCAACTCATTAATGGAAATGGTAGAGTAGAGATCATGTTGACTTGTATTATTTTAGTGGATTATTCATTAGTTATAGATCAATCGGTCAATTTAGTTTAAAGTTGCTAAAAGTGTCTGCATTCGCTTTCTACTCGAGCCGGAAGACTAAGTCATATGAAAATAATGCAAAATCTATGTAGTACTGTGATTGGATGGTGTCACTCTTACAGGATGAGGACAACCATAATCGGTCACTGCAATGTAACACCAGGATTCCCATATGCTCCTATTTCTACTCAAGCCGGAAAACTAAGTCATATGAAAATAAAGCAAAATCCTATGTCTCTCTAGTACTTTGATTGGATGGTATCACTATTATATGATGAGAACAACCATCATCGGTCATTGCAACGTAACACCACGATTTCCATATGCTCCTATTTGTAGTAGCATGGAACATATTTTTGGTTTCTTATTAATCTGTACATTACATTCATGACTTCATAATTAGCTACAACCATTTTGGCTGCCAATAAAAGCCACTAGATCTCCACTTTTGGATAATGGCTCTCTCTTAGGCTCACTGCAGTTCTATATCTTCAAAGTCTCTACAGGAACTGGTTAATTTGCATTATATGTATCTGCACATGTTTTGCTAAATGAGTTGCCAAAAAAAGGATATCTAGTCTGTAGGGTTCGATCATGGCTGCCATTTACAAGTACACAATAAGTTTCAGCTTCTGCATTATGCAATATGCACAAATGGTTCTTGGTTTTGCTCGGCCTCGGGGCGAGAAGTGTAACTAGGTTCGTTCTCTTACGAGTTCTTAAATGAAGATCCCTCTGAGACATTGTTAATCAAAAGTACAGTCAAACATGAGCAATCAACATAAACCAGCACGTACACATATTGCAAGTAAACAAAGATCAAAATAAGGTTTGCTGTATGCAAGACCATTATTCAAACGTAGCGAATAAAGCGAGGGAAAGGCACTAGATAAGCCTATATATAAGCAAACACCCCTAACTCCTTATATCCGCGCGAGCATAGGTAAACCTCATACATATAGATAACCATAGGCACCCATGAATTTGTTGATCTCGTCACTTTGAAGGCGAAGGAGCGATAAATGGGTTCGTTGGAAGTGTAGGCGGGGTGACTGCTGCTCCAGCAGAAACATTCGGTGATAAGGCCGGGGACAATGGTGGGACAATGACTTGTGGGATCAGCGGCGAGGCGGTTAGAGGTGGAAAAAGGTTAGGGAATGGGAGTTGTGGGATAGATGGGAATGTAGGCAGTGGAGGCAGCCGAGTGCCAGGAAAGGGCAGAGTCAGCAGTGGAGACACCGGGTTTGGAAGCCCTGGAATTGTAGGCAGTGTGGGAATCCCTGGAAATGTAGGCAGTGTTGGAAGACCTGGAATTGTAGGCAATGTTGGTTGCAGCTGTAGGAGATGACGAGCAGCTGAGCTAACATGGATCGTGCTCATGAACAGCAGCACAGTGCAAAGGAAGGGGATAGCGATGGAGCTGTAGTTGAGAGATGCCATGATCAATATTACTCGAAAATCGAAACACGATATCTTAGCTAGTGAAGAACTGTATAGGCTGTGTGCATTGCTAGTCTGACTCATTGGGGATTTATATAAGAGAAGGAGGTAGATCGGATTATAGTTGAGCAACTCAGGTTTCCTGTTAGAGAAAAACTTGTCGTGGTTGAGAAAAAAGTACTGAGCAAGCCAAGTTCCACATTTGGACTATAGATGGTTCAGCTGGTTGATCATAATCTGATACAATTTAGCCGAATAGGCAATGTTTTATTTTGTTTACTTGAGTAGTCTTGTTTTGGTCCAACAACTTATGGTATTCATATCTTTGTTCAGTTGAACAAGTTTGGTTGAGATTTTGGATCAAAGGAAGAACGGCAAGCTAAGCTCTTATTCCACCTGCCCTGGTTTGCCCTTGGGATTTTCTTAGCTTGTATCTCGGCGAACCGGGTGGGATACAAGATCAGCGTCTAATTCGTCAAAATATCATGTTATTCATCCTCTTCCTACTTTCTTTGTCTATGAAACTGAGATGCTAATGAAATTATTATCTAACAACATTGATATCCAGTTATTTTGTTTTTTGATCTGATCCTACAGGAGCGGAGATGTTATTGTTTTCTTGTTGAAGAACGAAAGTGTCTTCCCGGCCAAAGTCGAATTGCTTCCTGGTCCGAAACTTTAGTTCAGAGGCAAAGGTTCTGCATTTAAGCTTGTTCTAATGGAAGCTTTGGCAAACGAATTCCTTATTCTGTAAAGCAATCGGAAACCCAAACCAAATCAACACATTTCCAAGAATAGGATCTTTATTTCAGCATCAGGAATCAATATCAGGAATACATAATATTGTAGCACAGTAAAGGAACAATGAATCCTTCCGGTATCTAAAGAGTTACAACTTACAACAATCGAACTGGAACATGTGAGTTCCCATCTTGTTAAACACAGCGGGTTTATGCCCGCAGTAAAATTCCCATTATTATTTTTTGCAGAGGATAACACATTCCAAATAAGAAACACTGGAAAGCCGCAGAAGACCAAGATATCGTACAACATGGAGCACTGACCATAGTAGCCTAGCTCCAGAATTCTCGATTGGCGAGGAGGAATCTGTGGTCGGCAACTTTCACACTATCCTTCCTATTTAAGAGTCCACTTCTCAAACGTGCAGTCAATAAAATCATAGTAGCCACCGTGAAGCGAGAGCACACCCTTTGCAACCTTTTCTTCTATCCATGGATAAGTGAGCAGGTTCTTGAGTGAACAGTTGACTCATTCCTGTGGACAATGTAAAGAATCAAACACCTTCTGAATAGGAGAACAGATCCGAACGCAAACAATTCATGAAGAGTCATTTTGAGATATCATATATTTCTGTTGATGCAAAATAATTATGATCCTGTGGGATAAAGACCTACTAAAAAAACTCAACATCATTAAAGCAAGAGCCGATTCCCAAGGATCGCACCTCAGGCCCGACTAACCGAGCTTGTTGTTTATAATCCGTGCAGGTTTTCGCGCCTGGACCAGGGCCCAAATCATCCGATCCAGCAACGCTCTGCCTGGGCCTCCGAGTTCAGGCCCGACTTCCGAACTCAGGTCCGACCCCCTGAGTTTAACACAAACAGTTTCATACACTGATTTCTTCAGGCACAATTATTTTTCAGAATGGTATTTCGTTCTATTAACAAGAAATCGTAACAAGGTACATAAATTTTCTCATTTTTTGAATCACCGCTCACAGAAGTTCAATGAAATGGTTATGAAACAAAGGATAAAGGAAGCACCATTCAAAGGGGAAAATCGTTCAGAATTCTCATATAAAGAAGTTCAATGAATTTTTTTAACCACGTTACAGATTCTGTATACCTTCTCACAGTGTCGGCATTGTTGATCAAAGCCGAGAGTTGAAGCAGCAGCCCTGGTATTTTCCCTAGCAGTCTTGCCAACAATAACCCAATTACTAATGAAGCTCCTGAAACACAACATGAAGCAGAAGAGAAAATCTAGTTGGACTTCCACTATATAGATAATTAGATGACTTAATTGAGCGATTTTGTTGCATATAACCTTGAATCAGCCTTGTCCTTCATACTCATAAGTGCGTGTATCCCACCACAGCAGCTGTGGCCTATAACCAGTATATTTTCGACCTGAAAGGAACAACTCTATGATTACAATAGAAGTTCAAGCTTCAATGGCACAAACATTCCTTACTCATCCGGCTACTACCGAAAATGCCCTTGATCAAGTTGAACCTCCCGAGAATTGAGACAACTTACTTCTAGAGCATTGACGGCGAATTCAAGCGCAGCATTTGTCTCTGAAGGTCCTTTCTGTAGCAGCAAAAAGTAAGAGCTGATTAAAATCAAATCCTCTTTGCTTATATTAATCACCACAAGCCCAGTCACATGAAGGACCGACCCACCTCGAATGGAGGAACTAAATTTGCTACATTCCTGAGGATGAAGGCTTCTCCAAGCTCAAATCCTAAGATAATGGACGGGCAGACCCTCGAATCTGCACAAGCAATTACCATAAACTGTTTCTAGAAGTTTGAGCAAAGACCATCGTCTTCAATACAACAATGTAAACATGAAAGAGACGAGTAAAATAATCCCAAACATGATTCTGCAAAATCATGATTGTAGGAAAGTGGAATGAAGTACAAAGAGGTATTTCTCAACAACAACCTATACAACCTTTGGCGTCTGACACTTGGCGAGAACTTCGAAGTGTTTCAAGTTTTTCCTTCACATCCAAAGGAAAACAGAATTGCAAAAACAAAAGCACGATCAAAATTGTAAAATAAATGCTTCCACATCGACCAATCAATTCAGGCAAGGAACTAGCCTTACAAGAACTTATCCTGCTAGAAAAATAAGAACCGTTGTTTCATGCCGTTAAATGGATCAGAACTGTTTCCTGACATCCCTTCATTTTTCTCTTTGATCACTATGCTCTCGGCTAACACTTCTACCCCAGCTGAAGCTTTTAATTTCAAGGACGGCTCCATCCTACAACGACACCAAAGAGAAGTATGCTTCATGGTTGATCAAGAAAACATTAGACATGGAAAATATGCCCTTATCATATGGAAAGCTAGTCAAAATCCATATGAAATTAAGTTGGGAATTTTCTTATCCCATAATTTATTATTCATCTTTCTTGTCCAGCCAAAGGTGTAAGGATTCATGGAGAGTCGACTGAAGGAGTTCAACATTCCAAACTGGGATAAATATGTAAAGGAGACCCATCATTAACCAAAAATGAATGTAAAGCAAGTCCAACCTTGATGATAAAATGAATGTAGTTATTGACATAGTTCAACACCAAAAAGTACTCTTACCATTCATTATAGAACTGTCATGTTAGATTCTATTTTACACCTAAATGGTTTCATTTTGAACAAATTTTCTCTCGATCTCGTCTTTTTTGTCTAAATATAATTTAGGTATCGACATTTTTTTTTTATAAACTTCTCATCAAAATTTCGTACACATCATAAATTAATTGAAAATTATACTGAATATTTTTCATCGAATTTTTTATCCTTATATTCTACTAAAATTTTCAAGCATATTTTCATATATTATTGTACTAGGTAAGTAAATTTGTAACCTTTTAAATTTTTTGAAAGTGAGAAAACTGAAGAAATAGTCATTATTGATGATTTGACAAAAATAAACATAGCTATGTTTAGCTTGTGTTTTTGCATTTTGATTTCAAATTATAGATACACGATCGTATATAACTCACCGTTGAACTTAGCTCTCATATTTTCACATATATACACTCTCTTCTCTTCTGTTCTCGTGGTCGATGTGGGAAACCACCAAGTCACACATTCTCTCGACAGAATGCTCACAATGTTATCAGTATCTCAACACCTGTGATCCATATCATCACTACCAACACACAACATCCCCAAAACATCCATTTCTCTTACCATCAATTCAGCATTCCATTTCCGAATTACATAAATCCAGATCCTGATTTACTCCACACATGGTCCATTGGTTTTGCGTTAGTGATAAACAATTACACTAACCTGAACGATGCGGCAAATCGGAGGCGGATATCCTCTTTCAAGACTCGTTTCAACGACGACGACCCAAAGATCTGCACCAACAGAATCACCGAGGTCACATCAATTCACACGAATTTAAAGCTGAATTAAAAAAATGAAACAAAAAATTGTAATCAAAATTGACAGAATGTGAGAGTGCGAATTTTACGGAGTGTGTTCTTGTTGCGAGATGAATGGATGAATACGAGGTGTGGGATCGGAATCGAATTGATGCCATTAAACAACTGTGGGAAAATATGAAGCGGAGAGGGGCGGATGTGTCGTGTGGACTTGTCTTGTGTTTGTTCGTTGGGACAGTAAGTTTCGGAAATTTCAATTACAAAGGGCACTGTTGTACCATGAAATAATAATTGTTTGGGCGGATCACACGAGGTTCGTTAGTACTACTACCCTTTATCCTTTTTTCTTTCTTCCGGGTGAAAACAATAAAGTCGCGTTAACATCTACATTACGTAACTCTTATTGACGTGTAATGATAAATTTGACAAGGGCGATGGCAAATTTCGTTTTTGTTTTCATCCAAAAAAAATTATAATAATTATTAAATTAGGTTATTTTAATTAATTTATAATAATATTTGAATTTTTTATAAAAATATCAAATTTTTTTTTCTTCTTCTCATTCCTCTCACTCACACAAATCAGATAATAAAATTATATTTATAATAAAAAATAACATATATATAAATTATCGTAATAAATCAATCGGTTGTAAATGTTTTGGGACGGAGATAGTACTTTCTTCGTTCTAAAATAAATATCATTTTTCGTAAAAATTATCGTGAAATATTAATGATAATTTAAATTATGTATTTCAATCCTGAATCAATGACGTGATTTTTTATACGACTAATGAACCTTCTCAAAATATTTATTGAATAGTAAAAGAATAAATTATTATAACTGTTATGAAATGAAAGAAGTAAATGATACGGCAAATTACAATAAAATGCTTAAGGGAAGTTTCAATTACATGTTGATACCCCAAATGTTTGATGACACATTTAAGTATCTATTACAAATTTCATTTATATTTGGTGCCTCAAAACGAATAGAAGCCTTAAATGCCCTTTACCAATCTAAATGAACTCCAATTCATCTCATTCCCTTAATTATTGGCCTGTCGTCTCTCCAAATCAACCATTAAAAGCTTATCTCCCCGTCACCAAAACAAACATAATTTCGACATCCAAACACCACAACATGAGCTCTTGGAATCCTTTCTTAAATCCGGCCATGTAACGTCCCGACTTCCAAATCTTGATGACGCGTGGGCGTTATGCTATCAAGGACTCAGTCCGTGACAAGACCAAGTAACCCGGACGGGTTTAAAGGTATAGAGAGTCAAGAAAAACCAACTACGTAATTATATTACATAATTATGATAGTAATATTTAGCTCACAAGATTACATTCTATTTTCAGTAACCAAAATATAACAAGTCAGATTACATATTATCTCCGGTCAGCTTCCAGTAAGTCTTTAGTCAAATTTTGGTAAGCTTTCAGTAAGTCAAAATCTATCAGTTTAGTTACATGATAACCAAAATAAACCTAAATTGATATATTATTCCAAAAGAAGGCGTGATAAGCTATATACATACAATACTCACTTTACTGGACTCTATCAACAATCTATGATTTCCTGCAAACAAAAAATATAACCCGTGAGTATAAAACTCGGAGTATCTGAGTTTCATTTGCAGGGCACTCTCCCGACTATAGGGAATGAGTGAGTTCCAGTAAAAAAGTTTCGTAACTTATAGAAAAATATGAACATCATATCAAACAATATTTTTTTTATACGTCTTCATATCTTTTTTATTTTTTTTTATTTTTATTATCACAAGTTTATAACTTGACTCAAAAGACAATTCTAAAGACATGACAGACTCAAAGTACAGTGGGTAGTACATCAATCATTAGTCGGGTTACACCTTAAATCATATTTTCATTCAATCAAATCCGTACCTGCATATTTCGTATATCAGCATCATTAATATGTCACACCTCTTGTGTGTTTTCAATGAGGTTTCGGATACCAATATCGAGAAGAGTTGTTCTGTAGAGAGTAACCTCTGATCCTGCCACGATGGTGTCAATCCGTTGCATGTAGGTTAAGAGAATGAGGGATGCATATCGCTCCTTAGTTAGTTCCTTGCCTTTGACGATGACTCAAAGAAATAACGTTTTAACAGCCACCCAGACTTATTGAAATAAATAATTAATGATCCCAATGGATTTAAGAAAAGACACTAATTTCGACCTTTTTCATGACAATTTGAAAGGATGTAAAAATGATCACGTCAGACTCAGGAAGGGACGTCATACTCAACCTTCATAATATTTTCAAGAAAAACAACCAACGATCCAACGGATCCAAGAAGGGACGCGCAATGCTTGACCTTCATATTCAAGGACACATATATATTGTTTTATTCGTTTTTCATTAGTTCATATCACTAATATAATGAAACCAAATCATGCATACTCGTGTCCTTTTTAGTTAAACATTTAGAGGTCATTTTTGTTTATTTTCTAATAGGATATATATATATATATATATGTTATAATGGTGCATATTCTAAATCATTTCAACCCCAATACCCCACATCATATATCAAACATGTAAAACAATCATCCTCGATCTAAATCCTAATGTCAATGCTTATTATTACAACATGATTCCCCATGATATATTTAGTATTCTTCTCATCATAACCATCATAACACATCATATTGATAAAATATTAAGCATGAGATGGATCGAGAGGGGTTAAGTTAACTTTGATGCGTGATTAACTCTAATAATGCCTTAGAGCCCAAGAAATCCTAGAAAGACCCATCGCCACACCCCCTGTCAATCCTCCCCCGCTGCCGTGCTTCGGCGACGTCCCTGGCGGTCGGCAGCCCCGGCTAGGTGGTGGGAGTGGTATTTCTCGATGGGTTATAGTGTTAGGATCGTCGGTTGCCATCAAGGTGGTTGTCCCGGCCATGGATGACCTCTGTCGATGTCGGGGAACTTACGTACCGCTCCTGGAAGTTCGTCGACACTGATTGTGGTCGAAAGCGATGGGATGCGGGGCGGTTTAGTGGTTCACGATGTTGGTGGTTTGAGGGGAAGAAGAAGGAGAGACGCGACTGTGGAGGGAAGCTCCTCGCGCTGCTGGCTCCTCAAGGCAACTCCGATGACGACGGCCTCATTGCGCTGGTACTGGCGTGGTGGTTTCAGGGAAGCAGGGCAACGATGGCGTGGTGGTTCGTGAAAGGAGAGGTTGCACGGGTCTCCAGCTTTGCTTGTGGCTGGCTGAGCGCGGCTGTCTCGGTTAGGCTAGGGAGACGACGACGGCATGGTGGCGGCATGAAGATTGTGATGGCGATGATCGTGGTGGTGGCGGTGTCGTGATGAGAAGATTAAGGTGATGATGGTTGTTGTGTTGGTGAGGCATGGCGATGGAGAGGAAGTAATGGTGTGGATGGTGGCGCGCTGGTGGTTGGTGGCCGAAGGTGATGGGGTTGGTTGGAGATGGTGAAGAGGAAGAGGAGATGAAGAGAATAGGAGAGGGAGACATGGAGAGGTTCGGTGATCGGAGAAGAAGAAATGAGAGGAGAGAGGGTGAAGTGTGTGAGAGCTGCTTTGGTTTTTTCGGGTTTCTCTTTTTGGAACAGCAAGGAAATAGGGAGAGTAATGGCAACGTGCAATGATCAAAATAACGAGACGGTACAATCATAAAATTCAAGTGTGTGGAGAAAAGAACTACAGAGTGCAGAGGATAAGTAAAAGGACCGCAGAGGGGAAAACATCTATTCTTAAGATTTTGATTAGATTTTTATTTATGACAATTTTATAATATTGATTTCTTGATGATTAATTCATATTGATTTAATTATCTTAAAATTTTTAATATTATATTATATTTAATAATCCAAATTATCTGATATTAGAATGATTATACTTAACGCGTAACATCTTTAAAATTATAACGTTACTCGTTTGTTACGTATATTCACACGTACTTCACATATATTTTAAATAACGATATAATATTACTATTTTGTTATATTTATTCACGCGTACTTTTCATATTAAATAATGAAATTTATATACGTATTTAACATATTTTTAAAATAACTCAAGAATGTTGTTTACGCTTAAATAACTCTCAGTTCATATTATTATTATTTCAGACAAAATTATTGCATGAGTAACTGTAACACATATATATCCACAACAATTTAGTTGGAATAGTAATAAAATGAAATGATCAACACATATACAATGAAGTCATGTGAATTATGTCAAGGAAATAACTATAATGGATGAAGGAAATCATATTTCAAGGAAATATGTCAAGGGGTAATATTTTAATATTTTATATGAAACAATTTAATGTCCTCATAATTTATAACGATGTTCGAGTTTCAATAATGAAATTTAACCTTCATTTGACACTCTTATTTATGTGTCGTTTCTTCCAGTGGGGAAAATTTAACAGTTCCCATCGCTATTAAAAATAATTTATATAGCCATAACTGACAATTCATATATCAATATATAACAGTTCACATACCAACCCTTAATGTTTACATAACACCATTTACATCATATATACATAACAGTTCACATTATAGAGTGTGATTGTTACGGAGCAAAAACCAACCGTTCATATTCTTCTCATTCCTCAATATTCGGTTTGTCCTTTAAACATATTGAATTTTTATGTCGGAGGATCCTTAGTGCTATCCGAGCTCTTATAAGGTGAATGTCTTCGGCAATTGACAGGTCATATGTATTCAACAAGAAATGCTCCGCCCATATGCAAACAAAGACACCACATAAATGACCATCTTCTTGCTATCGACACTTTCTAATTTCAATCACCTTTAATTCATCGTTCTGGTAGAAAAATTGTTTCGCTTTTGTAGCTGTCAGTGTTAGTTCTGCACCATCATCAATCCACAACGGATTATAATGTCGAATTTCACAACACTTTGTGTCGATTTACGAAAAGACTCCAATGAAAGCCTCCCTCATCATATAGCAGGATAAAAGACATAACAAGAGGACGATAAATCCTTCGAACACCTGCTCAATCAAACCTTGAACGTACGACACATAGCATTGACCCTTTCATCGAAATTGTCCTTATCCTATGTTATGTTCTTAGCCTTATCCTCCAATAACTTCTTCCCAAGATTTCTTTCAAAACACAAGCAGTTCATGAATTATGTTAAATAGTTCAAACAAATGAAATATTAAGTTCAAGCAAAGTCATCATATAGTTCATGAATTAGCAGTTTATCAAACTGCCATTCAATGGCTGGTTTGGTAGCGCGTGCCACACTTTTCTTTCAATCAAATCGTCATATCTTTTGCTGTCAGGATGGATGCAAACCAATTCACTGAAAACAATTGAAAGAATATCGCACATCTATCAAACCGAACTATCAATATAATACACAATATCGTCATAAAGTTTTGATTTACCTCATCATAAACTCAGTGAGAAATTTCTCATGGAAATTTTTGTCATTCTCCTCAAATAAACTCCTTTCATAGAACTTCTTTGCTTCATGAATGAACTTTGGAGTAATTATACTTTTTCCTATGTTTTCTCTTCTCCGTTTTGCGAGGATAATTCGGTCAAACGAGATTCTTTTCTTTCGATCATTTTTAGTCCGTCTCTTCACAATCTTGGCAATTGTTTCCTCTCCCGCAACATCATTTTCATCATCGTCATCACCTTTATCTTGGCTCAGTTGAAGTTTGATGGCCTATAATGTACCTTGCACAATATCTTGTGCATCTCCAACCTTTTTCTCTTCAACCATCTCCTCGTCCATTTTCTCTTCAACCATCTCCTTATCATTCCCAACATCTAATTTCTGATCTCCTAAACACGCACAAAATTAAAATAAAAAATTCACATAAGACATTATTTTTCAAAAGGAAATCCCGAAGGATTTCCCTTGGTCAACCGAATAACCCGTAACACATAAGACATTGTTGTACAGTTCATAAGATATTATTGAACAATTCACAAATCATTAAAATCATATTTCACTCAAAATAATATTTACAGTTCACATAACTAGAAAACTTTGTTCACAAATCAAAAGTAAAATGTCTATCTTCATCAATAGGAACCTTAATCTTGTCCACTTCGACCTCTTTTCCTTCCTCATCATCCTGGATCTTTTCATCCTCATATCCATCAAAACCTTTTCCCTCATATAGATAGTCCTCTTCCTCAACAAAATCAGTCCCCTCCTCACTATCAATCTCTCTTTGTTCATCTCGACACTCTCTTCAACACAATCACTCTCCTCCTCAATCGCATGATCATTCTTTGTCTCTTCTTTCTCGTTGTCATCCTTCTCCTCAGTCTCAAGAAAATCCTTCTACTCCTCCTTCTCACTCATTCTCACCTACAAAACCACAATATCAATCACTCATATTCAAAAAAGACAAAATAGAAAACGTACATTACATTAAAAAAGGATATCACAGTTACATTAGTTTTTTTGATTTTCTTGGTATTTGTCTTCCTAACCATCGGCTTTTGATGTTCTTATTGCTTGGCTGGATGTCCATAATTTCATATGGCTTGACTTGAGAAAGCAATTGACTGGTCGTCTCCGTTGAAGAAGCAACACTCGTCTCCATCCAATGATACATCCTAGGGATTCTTACATGATCCGTTGGTTTCGAGATGATGTCTTTGAGAATCACATATACCTATATCTAATAGGACAGTTCACACTTGATCAAAATCCAACGCAAAGAAAAATAACCAACAGTTTATAAAACAAAACAAATAGCTCACAAAATTTTTACTTGTAATAACAGTTCACAAGTTGATCAAAATCCAGTGCACGAGAAAATGAGCAATAGTTTATACCACAAAAACAAACGATTCATGGAATCTTTATATACCAAAACAGCAAAGGAACATCCCTCGACATAAGGGATCTTCAGAATCACTCCATCATCCTTCTGGTTCTTTCTTTTGGTTGCTGTATTTGTAAGTTCCAACGCCTTATATTTGTATATGGTTTCAACAAAATATCTATGAACCGCTCTACCCCAAGCATATTCTCCGATCTTTTTCAAATCGTCAACATAATTAAAAACGAAATATGGAGTATAAAAGGTTGTCTCCGAAAAAAGAACACGATTGCAAATAAACAACACGAAAATCCTAGAAAAGTTACGGGTTGTATCCTCGTCTTCACCAGCAGCCAACTGAAACAATTTTTCACACAACTCCGTTCTCCTTGTCATCTTCTCCGTCGCACAAAAGTGTCATTCAAAAGTCTTACTTTTGAGGTTGCCATTCACATTCACATTCACACCAACCATCGACAAACCAACTATCAACGAAATATGCTACACAATTATTGGAACAAATGTATTCCGTTCACCCCAACCAATACCCACGGGGTTTAGGGTTATGCGATCTAAAATCGCTTTCAGTCGGGAACAACACATTGTAAGCTTTGGCATATGTAAAAAATGAGAAAAGGGAGTCGAGTTTATCTTTGCGCTATATGCATCCGACATCACATCCCTCAATTCGTCCATCTTTTTAGTAAAGTAAGAAATCGCTCATCAGGTTTGTACGAGCGTCGGTTTTCGATCCTTCATTTCTTTAATCGTCGTATTTGTTGTCTTCGTCACCTTCTTCCCTTCAGCCGTCCTCGCCTTCTTAATGGTCTTCATCACCGTCTTCCCTTTAATCTTCGTGCTTGTTTTCTTCGTCGTCTTATTTTTTGTCATCTGCGTCTCTTTGGGTTGTTTGCTCATCGTCTTCTGTCGCTTGTCCGCTTGCTTGGGAAAGGCTATTGTTATGTTAGGCCGATAAAATTGATTAAGGAGCGGTTTGGAAAAGTTTGGGAAAATTTGAATTGATAAATTGACAAAATTGATAAATTGCACTCTCTCCATCATCTCAAGATTTTTGCTATCGTATACCAACCTTATACTTGATCGATGCGTTCCAATTATTTAGAAAATTTTCATATTTAAAAATATTATATAATTTAAAATTAAAATAGATACAGAAAAACACATTATATATTTAAAAATTAAAATTGATAGGAAAAAAAATAAATCTAAATTTAGGTGTATGAAATGAATATTGCAAATATTATAAAACGGAGAAAATAATAATACTTCCTGAGTCCCAATTCAATTGAAATTTTTTTAATTCGAGACCAAAGTTTATGTGTAGGTTAAATTATATAGATAATAATTTTTTTATTTTTATGGGTAAAAAATATGAAAACATAAAAACATAATGGAGTGGATTGATATGATATGAAATATAAATTTTTTTCATTTTTTTGTAGTAAAATATTTTCAAATAGAAAATAATTTATAAATTTTGAGACAATTCAAATAAAATAAACGTTTTAATTAATGTAGAATTGAGGGAAGAGTTATTGTTTATTTACTCTCTCCATCGTACAAGAATTACAACCATTTCATTTGACACAATTATTTATATACCTGTTATTTTTTGGTGTAAATATTAAATTAGTCTTTAATTTTTTTGAGTAAGGAGTAAGAAAAAATAAAAGGAAGAGAAAAGCTGATAGGATAGAATGTGATATAAATTAAATAATAAGAGTGTTTTTGTATTTTTATAAAGAAAAAATTTTCAAATTGGATACAATTACTCACTCCGTCCTATTCAAATTGAAACGATTTGATTCTGACACGATCATTTATATGTGTGTTGAATTAATAAATAATGATAACTTTATTATTATTAGTGTATGAGATCAAAGAGTGAGGAACATAAGAATGATAAATGATGATGGATGAATTAATATGATATATAAGAGAGATATTTTGATTTTTTTTGTGAATTTTTTTTAAATATAAAAATATTATAATTTTAATTAAATATATAAAAAAATTATAATTTAATTAAAATATCAAAAATATAATTTAATTAAAACAATCCAATTTAATAAATATTATAATAATATTAAAACATGAAATATTTGTCCAAGCAGGAGTAACCAGAAAATAGGCAAGTGGGTTTCCAGTATTGTCCGGATTCAAGTCCATCCGCTCGAAGCATCATATGTGCTGGTGTATCACATCGAGCGTTTTTAGATATTTAACCACCCGCACATCGAGCCTTTCCAGATATTTAACCAAAAGATTCCTAAATAACATTAAAAAATTAATCGTATGCACCCCATACGTCATCATCACATGAGAAACTACTCGAATCCATTAACCACGTGGCACCGTGGATCGTCAGCCATGACATCTTGAATTTAAAAATGGAGTAATAATAGTAGTTCTATGGTGGTTTCAACCGTGAGTTTCCTGTTTGTCGACACCATGCCGCTCCACGAGAGAATGTTTGGGCCTGGATCGTCAGTGTTCAACGAAGAACCGCATGTGCTGTTTATCAAAAAACATCAATCCTTTTTTTTTTTTCTTAAACATCTAAAAAATCATTTAAAAATACTCTAAAAATATAAAAATAAAATCCTAAATAAATTATTACCTAAAAAATTCTATATTAAAAAAATCTCAAACAAAAATAAAACCTATAAAAAACACAAAAATCATAACCATAAACCCAAACCCTAACAACATAAGAAAAATTTGAACGCTTGGGTTGAAAAGACGAAGATGTCTGACTGGAACTGTGCTGTTCTTCCTTTAATAACTGACGATCTCAATCCATGTTTAACTACGTGATATATATAATAATTTTTATTATTCAACAAATAAAGTTTTCATAATAAACAACATCAATTACGACCCAAAAATAAAGAAAATATATATCTATCAATTGTGTTCGATTATTGAAAAAAACAATCACAATGGACTACAAATTTCTGCGCTAAATTATCATCCTACAAAACGATATCCTAATCTAAAAGCATTTTAGAGCTTCGACCCAAAAAACCAAAGGCAAAAATACATAAAATCCTTTGAATTTTTAAATAGTGATTAATAATCCTTCTCAATTTTAAAAATACATAGGTGATTCTTTATAGAAAACTAATCCCCTCACAAACTATATTTAATATGATTTCATATAAAAAATAAGATTTTTAAAATATAAAATTAAATAATTTTTTTTAATTTTGATGAAATCATCTATAACGTTTCAACATGTCTTGGATTAAATATCATTTTTCAGGTAAAAAAAACATTTTAGTGCACATAATATCGGGATACCGCCTAGCCCTTGGTTCCCAAAAAGAGCAGAAAATTTAAAAAATACTTACACACATACACAAGATAAGTACAAAAAAAAAGAAATACAAAAAACCAATAAAAAAATGAAAAAAAATTCAGATATTTTGCAACAAAATATCTCCCCATCGTCCCCTCTCCTCTCACCTTCACATCCCACATTGAACAGTCTCACCCCCCTCTCTCTCCCCAAATCGTTTTGTTGTGTCCCTTGGAAAATTATTCCAATAATTCGAATTAGTATTATTGTTGTTGAACTTTGAAGGCTCACCAGTGGATCCCTAAGGTCTGCGAAGCGGCGATTCGCTCGAATCTCATCTCACCACATCATGGACACTTGCCCTAATCTCGTAATTTTCCCCGATCATATTTTTTCTGTTTCTGTGTGGCCCATTCTCTCCTGTCCCTTTCGAATTCGATTTAGGGCTGAGATCATAATTCCCCCAATTCACCATCACCATATCCTCGTACACTCTCTTTTTACAATAATTGATTATTCTATTGATTTCTATTGGTCCTAGTGTTTTGCTACGGAGGAATTGAACTCCGTCCCACCCACGGACTTACTGGAAGTGTCATCGTTTTATCATCATCATCATCCTTATTGTTATTATTATTTTGCAGAGCGATCAAGATGGTGGGGTCAGCGGGAGCGGTGAGCGGGAAGAGGACGACGGAGCTGAAGAGGATCGAGAAGCTGTCGGCGAGGCAGGTGACGTTCGCCAAGAGACGTAAGGGCCTTTTCAAGAAGGCGCATGAGATCGCGACCTTGTGTGATGCCGAGATTGCGGTTATCCTGTTCTCGTCCACCGGCAAGCTCTACGAGTTCTCCAGCTCCAGGTTCTCATTTATTCCATTTTATCATTTTCTTGGTCTTGTGTAATTGGGAGTTTTCGGTTTATTTGATCTTTGTACAGTTGTTAATTTTATGAGGAACAAGTGAAATTGAGCGATTTATAGGGAAATTTGGGGTTCAAAGATGCTTAGAGTGAGTTTTATTTTGTGAATTGAATGAAAATCGTCACCGATTTTGACTTCTTTACCAAAAGAATTGAGTTCGTTTTTTGAATTCATAACAAGTTCTGTGCGATTGAAAGTTTTTTTTGCCGTTGTGCATGTTTGATCATGTTTGGTTGGTAATTTTATGAGAAATTAGTAAAATTGAGTGGGTTTTGGGGAAATTTGGGGGTTATCAGGTTCATAATCGAGTGTAATTTTGTGAATTGAATGAATATCGTCACTGATTTGACTTTTTACCAAAAAATTGAGTTCTTTTTTTTTTTTCCCTTGGGTTAAATCGCGAACTTTGAGTGGTGTAAGCTGTAGTTGTATCTGGATTATGTCATTATGGTCATCAAATTATTCAATTTTTGAGGTCTGATAAGATGTCTATGCGAACTGAACACAAATCTGACATCCACTCAGATTTAATCGGAGTGGATGTCTCTCCCTCGATCTTTCTTCACTTCTCTAATCTTTTAATCGGAGCTACTAAAATATAAATTCATTAGCGTTTACACATCCACCCAGTCTTTATTACTAGCTTCTTGTTCATGCAATTTTAGTTCAGATTTTCCAAGAAAATTACAATCTACTTATTTTTGTACAAATTGGATAGCCAACGCATGGAAATGATAGTTTTAAATAATAAAATTACAATACAGTAATCAGCATAAGAAAGGTTTAGACCTTATTTACAAGTATGCAGCCTGTAGGATGTCAAGGATAGCAGCAAGCTAGATGAGTGACGAGAAACCAACGGACATAACATAAAATCATAAGAATGGAAGGTGTCATATTTACGCAATATTCTAGAGCCACAGTTCTTGCTTTGCAGTATTGTAACCTGATATTTACAAGTACAGTTTTTGCCGGTGTATCACTCCACACATCAAATCTGTATGATTTCAAAAAAACAAACTTAAGTATTAATGCGTGATCAATTAAGTTGTTTTTATTGGAAAAAGTAGCCAACCTGATTATCCTTTGGTAATTTTTTTAGAGATAATTACCCATAAGGTTATTTTTTCAATCTTTTTTACTCAAAAAATAACAAATTAATTTTTATTACGTTTAATGCCACTATTCAAATTTCAAAAAAACCAATATCAAATTTATCCTCGGTTTTTTCAATAAATACATCTCAAAAAATTCTGACTCTTTCCTTTTCTCCCCATCTCCGCACTTCTCCTCGTCTCTCTCATTGTCGTCGCCGTTGTCGTCCCATCATCGTCGATGTCGTCACCCCGTCGTCGTCTAGACATGGTTTCAAAGGGGATGTGGTTGGATTCGTGCGAGGTTGTTTCGGGTTTGGAGAAGGTCGGGACTGGGTTACAGGTTCCAATGGGTGAACGGTCTGGGTGGGTAGATTTTAGTGGTGATGGTGTTGGGTGTGTTCGACTGTTAGGTGCACAGGTGGAGGGTCGAAGGGAATTGATGTGGGGTGTTATTGGTTTGCCGAATTCGTAGGTTATCAGGGTCATTTGCTTTAGCTCGACGTCTTCGGGTCTGTTTTCGACGATAGGTGATGGTGGGTTGGAGTTGTCAGGTGTCGGGATTGGTTTGACGATGAAGGAGTACAACCAGGTACAACTGCAATTCCGATGAAGACGTACTCCAATTCGAACAATTCTGGCGAACTACAATTCTGGCGAAGGCATATTGCAAATCGTGGTTGTACGTCTTGGCAGGAGGTGGTCGATGGGGCATGCTAGGAGATAAGTCGTGTTGATTGATGGAGCGACGATGGTTGATTGATGGTGCGTTCCTGATTTCGTCGTCGTTGAAGAAGGCGCTAGCACAAGCAGTGGGTGAAGGCGCGGCGCTACTGTGGGGTGTTGATTGAAGATGCGAGGAAGTTGCTTGTGTAAATTTTCTTGTATCCCCGAATATAAGAATGACAATGACGTACGTTATCGAATTATTAGAGTTCTCTTATGTAAAATTGTCGCATCTCAATAATGAAGATATGCTTCTTTTTTTTCTTTTTTTTTCGAAGATTTGTTTTCTTTTTCAATGATGGAAAATATGTGAAAAATCTTATGAAATTTGAATTGTGGCATTCTACATAATAAAAATTAGTCGTTTGTTTTTTGAGTAAAAGAAATATTCAAAAAGTGATCCTCTAGGTAATTCTCTCATTTTTTTAATTGCAAAAGCACGCAAAACTTAGGACAATGGTCTAATATATAGGTCTTTTTTTTATGAAAATAACTTATTTGACCATACATATATAATTTTAGTGTTTTTTTCGAAATTATGAAGATTAAGTTTATTTTTTTTTAGAATTAGTTGTAAGAGTTTGGTAAATTTATGACTATATGTGTGGTTAGATCGTTAGATTTGGAGATCAATGATTGAGATTAAAATTAATATAAATATTAATTGAAGAAAGAGAAATGAATTTTCAATCTCTATCATTAATATTAAAATCCAACGTTCTAATTTGGGATGATGATATACTTCAACTCTCACAATGATTTGGTGTTTCTTTTAAGTTGATGAAGGTCAAGTACATCTTAAACTAGTTTAGTAAGCTTCCTTCCCTGGGAGGAGGTTTTATATGGTGATCACCATATATGCCTTATAGAGGTTTCAGTGCCTTAGGCTTTACGATAACTAATAGCAATGACTACGTACTGCATGAAATGAGTATGCCTGCTCCAGTATATCAGCCTGCACGCCCAACCTCCAGACCATTCACTTTAGTCTGACCTGAGATGGCGGCTGTAAATTCCAGCCGTAATGGGTTCCCACTTATGCTTAGATCGGAAGGATCGAAGCTAGGATTGCAACAGATGATGTACAGACAGACAACCGGAAGAGCCAACGACAACTACTGCAGCATAGTTAACTACATCTCGGAGGTGTGTTAAAATGAGGGCATGTACATGTGATATCAACTAAGATAGGACTAGAGATACGATCAGTTTCTTGTTCTACCAATTTTGGATCCTCTTATGTCAAATTAATGAATTTCAATTTACAACTTCATGGTTAAATTGTGTTTTAACTATTCTTACAGTTATTCCATTTTTGGTGCTCTTCTGTTTGTTTTTCCACTCATGGTTGGATCTCACATTTTTGTGTGTCATAATTCATTTCAGTAGAAACATTTTATTTGTCGATACTCGAGAGATTATAAGAATGGTTGTCTTCTCCTTCTGAAACACAGGAAAGATATGTCCTGTGACTTTTAGCATATTTAAATATCCATCATATTTCGTATGAAAACTTTTTTTTCCCAACTCTCGTTAGTGTTTAACGTCCACGAGAGTAATTGTTTTTATAATTCCATCCTAGAAGGAGATGGATGTGATGTTGAGATATGATTAGAAGGCTATATGATCTTTAATCATATTCAGATGGGAGACGGGAAAACAAATTTATGTGCACGCAAAACTTGATATCAGTTCACTGGTCGAGGTGCGGAGGTGGTGGAAGAATCTATGCTTAATTGTTTGCTGGTTTTATATATATGAAGGATGACTCAAGTGATCCAAAGGCATAAGTTGTATTCGAAGCATGCTCAGAATCAGAAACCTGAGCAAACATGTGTTGAGATAGAGGTAAAGTCCATAATTTTATAGCTGATGCAATCTATACTGCCTGCATGCGTTTATCTGTTTCATAATGATGATTTCATGGCTCCATCAACAATTGCCAAATAAAAAACTTATTCTCAAACATAATTCCCATGCGAGGAGCTGACTCTTGATCCAACTTACAGGAAAACCTATTTTTAGAAGTAATTGAAATCAACCAGCATGATAATCGATTGCGAATACTCAAAATCATATTAACTTGTTCTCGTACTTCATTGGCGAATTTCGATGAAATTTTTTACAAGTTCATCATAATGCGTTATGAACAAGTCCTAATGTGATACTCTGCAAAATGATTCATAATTGAGATCTGTAATATTGAAGTTAAAATGCTCGTACTAGCCATATTTGTATTACAAAACCCACCAGGATTATTCTAGTGAGAGATGACAATTCTAATACGAGGTTAATAAGCATCCCCATGCATTCAACCATCCACCTTTTCTCTCAGTATTTTTTTACTCCTGAATTCTCATAATACGATATCTTATGACACAAGATTTACTGACATATTTTTTTTATTTCAAAGGCATGTTATAAAAACATGCTCTCATTGTGTTTATTTTTTCAATAATCTAACCAACCATGCAATACATGTGTCACGAAAGTTATATTTTGTGGCTAAATGAAGGAGATTGATAATGTAGACTTAAATGTTAGAGACGTCCCTCATCAATAAAGTGAATCCATCTAAAGCTTCTGTATTATATATGGTTGCTAAGGTATGAAGCGGGATATATGTGAAATTGTGTCGATCCTCACTTTTCTGGTCTACCTTGAATAAGACTGTCCTGAACCTATTCGTAACTAATTACACCCTCCACAGAAATGGATCTTGAATTATTTCCATTTAGTTGGTTAAGCTCTATTTCGTAATCCCGTCATTCAAAATTTTGTTCTGTCACAAAAATGTCATTCTATGCTAACGGGTACACCCTTTAGCCATGTGATATTCAAGAATGATGGTCATTGATCTAATTCTGTGCCAACCAATCGCGTCTTGACTACAATAACCATCCAATGTGTACCCTTTCTATAATTAACATATTCAAGAAAGATGAACAAGTCTTGTTCAAGGTATCTGCTATATAAATATTCGAGGGGGATCTAATTCATGATTTTTATAGATTGCATGGATTACTAGGACTACGTATATGCATGCTTGCTAGAGAGAACATAGTATGTTATTTCCATGCATCTTTCTGAGTGGTGGACATACAATTATATACTGAGAGTATAGGACTACGTCTATGCATTGCTTGGTCAAGGTAGTTTTTCCCCCTTCTGCGAGAAATGCCAGTGAAAAATATGTATATTTGTGTCGTGTATGTGACATACACATAGGTGAATCTGCAGAGAAATACAATGATTACAACTTACAGCACTAATGCACGAATAATTCAAATATATGCCATATTTTTTGGGTTATCAGGTTACACTTAGTTAATTTTGAGGCAAGAGAATCGTCCTCTCTTCAGGCAAGAGTTCAAGCAGCCTGAGGTGATTGTGAGGTCGATATGCAAACAAATAAGTAAAATTTAGATGAGTTTTCCTTTTACGAGCTGTTTTATGATGTAAAGGTATATCTTGATGTAAAGATTCTTAAGAGAATAGAAAATTAAGTTTGTCGGGGTAAAAAAAATATTCACCATAATTTACTAAAGAAGCGTTGTTTGTGCTACAACAACATAGATAGGTTTTCGAATAGCTAGTAGTGATTTAAACCTTATAAAACTATCATTATTACATTTATCATATTAATTTTTCTAGTTTTGCCTTAATTTAGAAAGAAACACTTGATCTTGAACCATACTTTGTGTATTTTGTTCCATGACCTCTTGCCTATAGAAGAATTTCTTAAGAATTTTTAAGAGTGGATGTTTCGTGGTTTTTTTATCAACCAATTTAAAATCACGCACTTACTTCGTCCAAGGAACAAAAACACAACATAAATGTTGCATATGTTAATTTATATATGTTGAATTTATGTAAATTTTAAAATAGATAATTGTTTTTTAAAATGCAAAATGATATATCCAATGCAACCCACTCATATTAATTCTTTTCCCCGATAAAAATACTTCATCATTATGTCTCTTGCGTGATAAAATTAAACCTTGAAAATATCATTTCTTTTAAAATCCCTTTTGATATTGAATAAAAGAGAATTAGAGGGGTTTTTTTTTATTAGAATAGTAATAGTGGGCAAGATGTGATTCAAAGTAAGGAAAAATGCATCAATCTTTGTACTTCTTAGTACTCAAAGACGTCATCCTTATCGTTTCGTTCTTTTTCCCTAAAAAAAATAATAAAAAAAGACTAATATATTATCAAAATTTCAATACATTTGTGGCTTTAGTGTCATATTTGTACCCTTAAGATTTAAGATTTGTTTGTTGCTCCAAATCAAATTTGAATCTAATTTAAATATGTGACATTGATTTTAATTTCAAGTTTTAATTTTAATTTCAATTTAAAATCAAATTATAATTCATGATAAATGAATCATGGTGAGAATAGGTAAGTTAGTGAATAAGCTATCATCATCAGGACCAATGATGACGTGACAAGTAAGTATTTTATTTTTCTAGGTAGCAATAAAAAATTATAAGGTGGTAATGGTTGGGGTAGCAATATTCACACAATGGGGGTTTAGTTAGACGTATAACATACACAACGTAATGCTATGAAATGATTTATCACTAACTTCAGGTTATTATACTTCTCGAACGACGAGACAAGTTCAAGATTCCTTTGGGATAATCATAAAATCAGTGCAACAATATTCATACACTCGGCTCAAAATTCTGATGACACATTCTTGACATGTAGCACACTCTAACATGAATCATATCACAGATGAATTCGTAAATGAGGTTCCTAATTCTCAATTTTCATTATTTTTCTCCTTTATATGTTGAAGCAATTATGTATCTACGATTTTTGTCGAGTTTTTCTTTCACCAACTCTATTTTGTTGTGTCAGCAGTCATCATATCCAATGTTATTGAAGATATGTTATGAACTCTCCTGAAGTAAACTCTCGTCTATTGTCATTACGTAGACACTGAATCTCTTGGTTTAGCAGCTTCTCTTCTCCATCTTTGAAAAGCATAAATTTGACAGAACTTTTGATTTCTCTTTCATAATATAATCCCATACATATCTCGAATAGTCATCAATAAAAATAATCATAAATAATAACTACTTACTAATGACTACTTTATTGCGTCCAACACATATGAATGGACCAAGCTCCAAAGACGTCTTGATCTGAACCTGAAATCTTCGAATGACAATTGATGTGTTGTATCATTTTGACACACTAATATATATATTGTCATCCCAAACTTCTACCTTGAAAAGACCTTGGAAAGTAGGCTTATCGTCATAAACTTTAACTTGTGATAACTATCCATACCGTCTCGAGCATAACATCCCCTTTTACCACACTTCTTGTTATGGCTTTGATTCCTTAAATTTTCTTGCTCTGTGGCGAATGAATTCCTTTATTGTGAGCTCTTACATGGTTGATGTTCTTTAGACAAGCTTCGCTTTCTTTTGAAATTTGTCACTGTCGTTTTTCTTCAATGAGACAACACTTTTTTTTCTAACTACTTCCTTACATGTTACTAATGAGAGTCTTCTCTTCCTCGAGAAACGTTCCAAACATCTTTTTGTAGAATCTCTTGATTCGTCAACATGTTCTTCAACTCAGTCAAAGTTGGCTAAGTTATCCTTCCATGGGTATTGTAACAAGGGCATTAAGGTCACGTTTGGAAATAAGTTCAGTTGGTCAACATGGTTTATTTTAAGTCGAACCTCAGCTTCGTTTGGTTGGTAAAGCACAATGGTGCTTTCTTTGAGCTGAAATATGGTGAACTCGAGTTACTTTTGACTAAACGATTTTTTCTCTTTTTTATGTTGACCGAAGTATTAATCTATTATATCGGTTAGAGGACGTATAAATTTAGTTTCACATTTTGAAAAATAATATGAATGATATATAAAAGGTTTTTAGCGATTTGAGGAAATTTTGAATTTTTGAACCTTAATTCTACAAAATCGGAGTTTGGATATTTATTTCTTTTGCCAAACACAATCTCCTTATTCTAAAATCACAATAAGCCAAATCAATTGACTTTAGAAAGCAATTACATTGAAAGGCTCTTTTTTTTACTGCTTTCCCAAACACGGCTTAAATTATGGTCTTAATCTGTGAATAATTATCCTCCGTATCTTTGTGTCACTAATTGGATTTTTTGTATTCAATTTAGTGAATTTTTTACATATGGATTTAACCTTAGTGAGGTATTGATGTATCAGCAGTTCTCGCTATGAGATTAGCATAAGTTCATGTTCTAGCCACTGTAACTGTGTCATTTTGACAAAGAGGGTGACAAGCATGTCCACGTTTCCTTGGATGTCTAGACATTCTTAATGCATTGTAGAAATTTATAAAGATGGTTAAGGCATACATAGCCGACAATGACCTGCCACCTACACAATGACTGTGTAGTGATTGTGTACTGACATTGTCTCCCCGTACTTTGAACCCAACTAACTATTCGAGATGACTTCAAAGATTAATTTGATACTTTGTGATTAACCTAACCTCGCTCTAACATCACTTGTTAGATTGAATGATCGATCAAGTCTTTGGGTACGAAGAACCCTTGAATTCAAATTAGAATTGAGATATCAGTATATTAAACAAAATCGCAAGTTGTAACAATACAAATCAGAGTTTTTACACTCAAGAAGGTACAACACATTAATTTTTAGAGAAGAAAATTATTGAAGATAAACTCCAAATTTGATCTTGATTTAGATACTTATTTGATCTTTATAACGCTTATTGGTAGAGGCTTTATGTGGATCTGACGATTACCTTTTTCTCTAGGTTTGTGCGAAACGTAAGATAACATTGAGTAAGTTGAGAGAAAGAGACAAGTTATAATCTTTCAATTGATTAGTGGTTTGTTTCCTCGTGGATTTTTCTGCCCATAACCTCATGTTAAATCTAATGTATTATCGATATGATTCTTGTTCCTAGTTTGATCATGTGCTTGACCATGTTATTCGGTACATCAGTTTCTCGGAATGGATTTATAACAAGACTGGACACAAACAAATATCGATTTCTAGATTGTTTGATAGCTTTATTAATAGAGCCTAAGAACAAATATAAGAATCTACTTTCTAGAGCACAACCAAACATCATCCTAAGCATTTTAAATTCTCATCCGATGCAATCCAAGCAAGTTCTCAAAGGCTTGGAAACTAATATCCAATCTAGTGGACGAGCTATTGAGCTTAAGGAACACATGAAATTAATTACAAAGCAAATATGCTTGAGGAAAAGAGTTTTAATTGCTCCTTTGTCAACATATCATACTCTCATTTAGTCTCGGGCTCTAATCCATCAACGAATCCATAACACAATGACCATATTTGTCATTATATAGAACCTTCAATTACCCCATTGTGCCTCGTTTCCTTTCAAAGTGGTAAAATTGAAATGAACATAAGAACTCGTGTACATGTAGAAACAATATCATTTCATAACCCAAAAACTATGTGTTTAATTAATAAATCATCCAAGTTTGTTTTCTACTCAACTCTGTTCATGAATGATCTAGGACTTTATTTGGCATTGACGTAGGATAAGTTACACAAAAACTAAATACATTAAAAGAAAGATTCTCCAAAATCCAATGTGTTTCTCAACACTCTCTTTTACTTGTAGGAACCTAAATATAGACATTACGTGAAACACACGTGATGGTCGAATTTCTATGAGTCTGTATGTTTTATTATGTAAAAACTTTGATTTCTCTTGAAAGAGGAACCATGTGAGCACTTGTCCATTTTAGGTTGAAAACTCAAATTTTTTTTATAAAGAAAATTTTGAAAAACAGTGAGTAATTGCACAGTGATTTAAAAAAATACTAACTAAATAATATTGCTTATGTCCCAATTTACATGTAGTATTTTTCTATTTATGTCATTCCAAAATACATAAATATTTCCTAAAACAATTATTATAATGTGCTATCTACTATCTCACCAATCAATTATTATAATAAACCCGTTCACTTCAATAATTTTATTAACACGAGCAAAATTTATTTAAAAAAAATGCATAACGTGTAGAAATTCACGATTATCAAATGGGTGTAACTAAATTAGGACGATAGAGAGTATAAATCTTCCTATACTAATATTTCTTATTGTTATAATTCTTGCCTTTTATCGAAGTATATCAAAATGCATGAAGAAAAAACCCAACAACTTTTGTCTTTTTAGAAACGGATAGTCTATATTTCACACACTTTATAGACATATTTTATAGCCGACCCTTTTTAAATCAAATAAACTTGCAAAATCACTTTCCATTCCTCCATATATATGATTGGTTTCGTTTCAACATTTCTAATATGAGAAAGTGGAGTTATCGATTCGATCTTACCTAATTTGCTTCTGTTATGATCAAGAAGTCTATTGAAATTGTATCTTTATCAATAAAATCTCAGCATATATACATAAGGAATTGTTTTCTATATTCATTTCTCAATAGAAAACGTAAAAACTAGCATTCTTATTAAGAATAGAACTCATAGGCAAGAAGATTTATGGATACTCTTATATACCTAATTCTTACAGACAAACGTAAGCGATTATGTTCTAAAAATCAATATTCTTCTAATGTCGAATCAGGATCAATTAAAACAGAGATAAAGCATTGGGTCGAACTCTTCTTTGGTGTCAAGATAAGAGGTATGAATAGTCATCGACTTCTGAAAAAGAGTAACAGAATTGGACATACAACGCATTGCAAATGTATAATAATTACCCTTCAAAGGTCTTATTCCATCTCCTAACTACCTCATTCTATTAGAATTCGAAAGAAAAAAACTTCAATAAAAATACTGAAAAGCATGACCATATCTTTTTACATAACTTCTACCCCCAGGACACGCAATAGAACCGTAGACAGTCAAGTGAAATCCAATCTACGAAACAATTTGATGTTACCAAGAATATTCTCTCGTTATTTCATATTGCAAAAGCGACAATTCTCCCATATTTTATTTTACAAAAGCGTAGAACTGTCTCTTATTTTATAACAAGATATCATAACAGACAATTCTGATTTGACCTAGTCATCTTGAGCATCAGTTTGCAAGTCGAAATCGGGGTCAGGATTTTGGGCTTCGAAGTTTTGATCTCCGATACTCGAACCTTCGGTATCTAGACCTCTCAAGTCTAGACCTCGAGGTCAGGGGTTGGTCGGAACGGTTCAGGTGATGCTTGCTCCCGATCTATACACCACTAGACAAGCAAAGCGTTAGTCGGGGGTCCGAGAACGAGGACCCTCTCCAGTGTTTAAGTGAGTCATGAAGATAAAAGAAGGAAATATGATCAAAGTTTGTTAGGAGGGAATTCAATTTCTTTTAATGTGTTGGTTGCCTCTCCTTTTATAGACATTTATGGATGTGAATTTTCTATCTTGTTCTCCTTTTTTAGGTTGAAAATTCCAACCTTCCATAGTGTTCGAGCATGACCTTGACTGATCAACGTCTTGACCTTTTGTGGTCACCAACATCGTTGTTGGAAGCGTAGAATTGTCTCTTTTTTATAGCATGATATCAGAACAGATAATTCTGATTTGACCTAGTTATCTTGAGCATCAGTTTGCAAGTCGAAGTCGGAGTCAGGATTTTGGGCTTCGAAGTTTTGATCTTCGATACTCGAACCTCCGGTATCTAAACCTCTCAAGTATGAACCTCGAGGTCAAGGGTTGGTCGGAACGATTCAGGTGATGCTTACTCTCGATCTGCACATCACTAGACAAGCAAAGCGTTAGTCGGGGGTCCGAGAACGAGGACCCTCTCCAACGTTTAAGTCATGGGGTAAAGTGAGAATATAAAACGAGGAAATATGATCAAAGTTTGTTAAGAGAGAATTTTCTAGACATTTATGGGTGTGAATTTTCTATCTTGTCCTTCAGGTTGAATATTCCAACCTTCCATGGTGTTCGACCATGACCTTGACTGGTTAACGTCTTAACCTTTCGTGGTCACCAACATCATCGTTAGATCGCAGCATCCGTCACCCATGTGATTCAAATTATACCATTAAAACTTATCTTGTCTCTTTAGTTTATTATTATTTACTAAAAAATAATAAAAGCTCTCTCCAAAATAATTTTTCATCTCTCGATAATGGATCAGGTTTTATCTCTATTTTTTGTCGAATTGATTTAATCGACACTCTACACGTTCCTTGACAACAACATACTTAACAACGACAACCAACGAGGACAACGACTAAAGGCGACACTCGCTGAGTAACAGGGGCCTACTCTTGATTGTCAAAATATCAGTCGTGATAACTTATTTTCTAAAGACCTATATGTTGACAAATTAATTATATTCCAATTTTGAGAGGAGTGTTGAATATTGAATTATCTTATTTGATCCATTAAATATTATCCTAGTTTAGATTGATTGTCTAGGTATTATATTTACTAGTTAAAGGTATTATATTTACTAGTTAATTTATTTGTAATCTTTCTATATCTTATATTTGACTCTTGCGCAAATATAGAATATCCCTTTATCGATAATACATATTATTATGTCGTGAAAATCGCCTTCTAACTAGAGTATCCCATATGCTCAATGTAATAGTGTTTTCTATCTATACAGATGAAAGATGCAACAGACAGCACAGAGGACATCAGGTAAAACCGGAAAAGAGCCTTTTTCCATTTTTTTCCTTTTGCTTGTTGAAATTAGCAGCTTACACTTGCATTGCTACTTCTTTATTTCTATGACAGGCGAAATACAAGTGAACCGCCCATGGAGTGGAAGAAGCTGGAAAGACAGGTTCAGTACCTGATTAAGAATTCGAGAGTTCTGCTCATCCCTCCTTGTTCCTGTGGTGTATTGTTTCATAAAGCTCTGTGTCTGTGATTTTCAGTGTGGACGACTTAAAGAAGAGAATAGTACCTTGAAGGCGAAGGTACCTTTTGTCTCTGCGTTTCTTTCTTCCAAACCGACATACTACACAAACCTACGCTTCGCCCCATTCACATGATATATGTGAAAGAAATATGAAATGTTGAGAGGGCAGGTCTAGTAGATAGCATCTTCTCCCATTTGTGTAATTCTATCTCTTACCACTAGAATTTTCCATGGCACTGCCTATTTACTGAAAGGTTGAACGAATCTAATACTCATGTAGGAGGCCACCCTGAAGGAAGAGAACGAGCGGTTGAGAAGACAGGTTACTGGTTTTCCACGCTGCTTGTACTATTCTCTATACAGATTTGTGCACTGCTATTTCCGTGTTAGTGACCAGGAGTGTCCTAATTACAGCTGATGGTTATGTCGAAAGAACAAGGCCAGCTGCATAAGCAATCCACTCAGCCGCCAACTGAAGCTGACTTCTGGGATGAACTATGCCAAGACTACATTATCCCCGAGTCATCACTCTTATTTCGATTCGATATGCCGGCTCCTCATATCTCAGCTTCTGGCGTTGAGCTTCCCCTCCCTAACAGCAGTAAGTAATTATTTATGTCGTGCACATAAATCTCCTGTATTACAGAGGGGATGAATGCATCTGGGTACTAAATTTTCTCTTCAGTCCCTGGCTGGACTTCTGTTTGCTCTCTTGAAGAAAATGAGGCAAAATGCTGTCTTTATATTGCAGTACGGATTTGACTAGAAAATTTGAAGTTTTCTTAATTTAACCCAGTGTCATTAAAAAAAAGTGCACTGCCTTGAGCCATATGGAATGAATTTGACAGTAGTTCAGGGCACTAAGTTAAAACAGTCTAGCACAGGCGGAAGCCGTTGTGTTATGGCCACTTTACACCTTTCTTCAACCTTAGTTGAACCCATGTTCCCAGAGGCTTTACCGATACATGATAAGGTTTTGTGCAAATTAGCTACGTAGGAGAAATCGAATAAAAAGGACCCTTGGCTCATGTATTTAGGAACCCAGGCTCAACTTCAGGACTGCAGCCTGTCGTTTGCTACTTTTTTCATGTCATTTTCCCCGGAAAGCTTCTCCGTGGTAGTCTCTAGTTTCCATACATTAGTAACTAGGTTTTTCTGAATGCTGTACAGAATTTTGGTCATCGCTTGGTATGTTTATTTTTCCAGGTTGGAGGAAGTGAGGAAAGCTCAGCATCCCGCTCAGGCAACAAGGACAACCACCCCCTATATTCCTGGATGCTAAAAGTTACGCAGGCATATGAATGCATTCAATAAGGCCGAGACCCCTACTGTTAAAATTATGCATCCATGTGTATGCTGCTTTTGATGTTGCCAATAAATGTGTATAATCTAAGTCTATGATACCTCGTGTTGATGTATCTGACTATCTTGTATACTGTGGGCAGGCGTGTATCTTGCCATTGTGGATATGTACTTTTTCTATTTGCTGCCTATTGTAAGAGGTCTTGATCTGAAGAAGGATACCATGTCATATCTGATGCCCACCAATTATCAGATCCTCGGATGATGCATCATAGAGTAGAACACAGATTTTGAAACATCCTGGACATATAGCTGATAAAAACTCCAGCAGCGCTGGACAAAGAAATGCTAGAAGAAGATTGAAGCTAAGCCTGCAATACCAGATACATTATTTTCTGTGTGAAAAAAACAGGGTCACTCTTGCTTCCTGGGAAGAAAGATTTCTTAATATCCCACATGATGCTCGTGCGCCCATACGCATCTTCCTCAGATTTCACCCATGGTCATCTCTATCCCATGGTTTCTTTTCAGTCCCCTGTTATCTATCTTGTGTTGCGTGCATGCTGTCAAAACTAACCTTATTCAAACCTTCTAGGTACCTAGCTAGAACATTTCTAGTCCATATGGATCCTGCTGCCTGTGTAGCAACCGAGCATGCTAAACTGGTTAGCATGGAGGAAAGCAACTGAGGTATGTACCACTGGAAGCTCTGTTACAACAACAGACGAACCCTCCCCAGACAATCAACAAACTACGAATGTGAGCAAGGATTCGGATTGCAAAATAGGTTGTTTTTTTCATTGTTCGAAGTTGAGGTTGCGGTGTTCCATGTTTGGACAAAGAGTTGGAACACCGACTGCTGGATTTCAAGTATGCCAGAATAACGCTGCTTACATTGATCATCAAATACCACTATTGCTGACAAGTGTCTGAAACCATGTGTTGCGAATCCTCAAATCTCCCCAAGCACGGTGTTAAGAATCCTCGATATGCATGTTGTGCAATCAACCTGACTTTTCACTTGCAGCCCCTCTCTTCTTTCGGATAGAGTATCTTAATTACCTCTTTTTTGCCAAGAGGGTTATTATCTGACATGCTCTTTTTATTTTCTCCTTAATCATGTCTCCCCTGACTTCTGGGATGAATTATGCCAAGACTACATCATCCCTGAGTCAATACTCCTTATTTTGGTTCGACATGTCTGCTCCTGAAATCTCAGCCTCCAACGCTGAACTTGCCCCTCCTAACAGCAGCAAGTAGTTATTACTGTTCCACGCGTAAGATTATTGTGGTATTCAGTACCATCTTAAACTCCATGAACTACAGTCAGGATAAAAGCATCTGTTGTCTGGGTACTGAATTATGTGCTCCGTCCTTTGCTGGACTTCTGTTTTGCTCGTCGTTTCTATATTGCAGTACGGAAAAGGTTGGCTATAAATAGGTGAACTCAATCACCAAAATGGTAATGAATGCTTCCTCTCACTCCTAGTGACATTGAATTCCCTAACTCCTTCAAAGGAAGATACTAACTTGACTGTCGGAACGGGTGTCCGAGGTTGAACCTTCGGGCGCTTGTCTAACGGCCTTTGTTGTTTTGTGGCGTGTAGGAGACCTGAGGAAGATATCGTCAGCCCCTGAAGTTCATACCCTATGTAGAGACTGACGCCTGAACCCCGAGCTCGACCCACTATTTTCATAGACAAACAGACGCTTTGTACCTTTTGGCAACCTTTGTTGAGTTCAAGCTCGCAGAGGCTTTACCCAGACATCTTTAAGGATATGTCCTGCAAAATTAGCTACATAAGAGAAATCAATCAAAGGACCCTAGACCCATCTGATGGACTAGCCGAGTTGGTACTCACTCGGGACCTAAATCCAAAGATTAACCTCCTTTCTCCTTTGCTACTGTGCTCTTGTCATTTTACCCAGAACTTTTCTTAGTGGTAATCTCTGGTTTCCACTGACACTTTGACTAGGTTTTGCCAAAACGCTAGATTGGCCGTGGTCATCGCTTGGCGATAGTTTACTCATGTACTTTGCATCATCTTCTGCTTCGTTTGTTATTCCAGGTTGGAGGAAGTGAGGAAGCTGAGGATCCTGATAGAGGAACGAGGGCAATCCTCCGGAGTCCTGGATGTCAAATGTCATGTAGGCATATGAATGCAATCAATTAGGCCGAGGCGCCTATTGTTAAAAATATGCATCCATGTGTGTGCATCTGACTATCTTGTGTGTAGCAGTGATGAGTGTGTATCTTGTCACTGTATATGTACATCTATTTGCTGCCTATTTCTAGGGTATTCTTAGTCTGAAGGATAACTAGTCGTATCTGGTTCCACTAGTCATCAGATCCTCGACTGTGGCGCATGATAGAGAAAAACACAGTTTTCCTTTGGGAAAATGCAGCATTCTAGGCAGATAGCTGATCAAAATTCCAGCAGCACCAAACAAACAGCGTTATCAGAGGAAAATAGAAGCTGAAGCCTGGAATCCCAGGTATGATATCTCCTCTGTAAAAACAGGTGCCACTGGCTGCCTCGGCAGATGTGATGCCTAGGCGCGCTTACATCTCCCTCTCATATTTTCGCTTCCTGGTCATACTTCAGCTTTCAATTTCTTTCTCGCATGGTCTCTGTTCACTCCCTTGTTATCCATCTTCTGCTGTGTAGGAAGTGCATGTTGTCACAACTAATCTTATTTATCAAACCTTCTAAGCATCTAGCTAGACCACGTCCTATTTAACTGGTCGTGCTTTACTCGTTAGCTTGGAGGAGGGCAAACTGAGGTACATGTACAAACCTCCGGAAGCTCCTTAAGAACTAAAGCTTGACTGAAGCGCTACGAATTACAAGAATGACCACCTTCATCTGGTCAAATCCTCTTTAAAGAGCAATGCCAATGTGTTATGAGTGTGCGAACAGAATTCGAAATGCAAACTAGGCTGCCTTCATTATCTGAAGCTGTTTGCTTTCTTCCATGTCAGCAAGAAGCTTAAAGAACTTAGCCAGAAACACCCAACAACAGGATTTGCAGCAGAGATCTGCTTCGCGCAGCCCATATTTTTCATCAATACCATTGATTCTTACAATCGTCCTATTTGCCTGAAACTTGTTCATCCCAACATAAGGCCTCGGATTCAAGTCATGCAAATAAGGCTAGGATAAACCCAAGTGCACTTTACTAGGGGCCTCTACCTTGCCAAGAGGCTTTGTTTCTTGCTTCATGCCCATATATACAACTATGCACCTCGACTCAAAATCCATAACGAAACGAGGAAGTATTGGATATACATTCTTGAGTCTACTAACATCAATTCGAATTTTTGATAAAATTAATGACAACATATCCAATAATATATATATATATGTAACATTCACTACCACGCGAAGCTTATCACACATAAGTGAATTAGATCACTAAAAACTTCATAGTACTAAAAAACACACAATTAAGGGACAAATTATTCATTAAACTATAAATCAAAACCAGCAGGAATACCTTTCATGTTCTAATTTAGGTTCGATCAACATGATCAGGGAACAAGAAAAAAACCCACAAAGCAACAACCTCTGAATTTCTCCTCCGTGGCCAAAAATTCTAAATCTGTCAAAAAATCAACTTTATCATAAATCGAAATTTCTCCTCCATGGCAAAAATCTAAATCACAAGAACTTGGATCTTGGATCATGGATCAAAAGAAAGTTAATTAGTTAAAAATTACCTCTTAATTCCCATGCAAACCCATAAATCACGATCATCTGCCCTTGATCTCCTGGTGTCTGTTTTTTCTCCTTTTTGATGTGTGTAATTTTTTGAGTCGGTTGATTATTAGCAGAGTATGTAATTTTCAGAAGAAAAACATATTCATAGACGTTTGGGCTCAACTATGACAAATGTCAACTCGATGATGTTTATTTTTTTCCCCCTTTTTTTTTTTTTCCTACCTGGGTTTGTTGTAGACCCACCTTTTTTCTAGTAC